>JABSTQ010007335.1:0-33551 GCA_013358835.2 Ixodes persulcatus
CGCTCAATGTTGTTTCTGCTGTAGCTGGGCACTGTTGGATAACTGCGAACTAAGTACTACTCCCCAACGTTTATAGACCTGAAACATTCCTTTGGAACGCACGTCCCTTCTCTGGTGCCGATACAATTGTCCTAATCTCGGGTTAACTAAAACTTTGTACCGAGCGGTGTTTACCGTTTGAACTTACACGTAATTCAACAATATCAATACATACCTGGAATTTCTAATTCGTCATTGATCTTGTCGGCAGCACAATTAGCAAATATATACATGTCTTTGAATAGCTTTTTTTTTTTCTTAGCATAATGCATTTTATAAATGCAACGTACAGCTACTATAGTGACAGGGTTATAAAAACTCTAACGCCAGCTTGCCTACAGCCTTACATGCTTTCCGCTTATGCATGTGCTCATGTCTACTACACTCAATTGCTCTTTCGTGTGCTGATATCTCAATTGGGTTTTAATTATTTTTTATTTATTTTTGCGTGACTTTTCGATTCACAATAAGCCAATTTATTGGTGCACTGGCGTCTTGTGCAATAGAACTACAAGAAAAAAATTAACGTACCAGATGTTTTTGAAGATAATTCCTGGCTGTGGACAAATCGCAGTACAGCTGATTTGTATCACGAGTGACTTAAGCTTGCAATTCATAAATTCATAAAATTCATAATTACAAATGGTCACAGTGTTTGAGGGAAGTTAAAACACCACTTCAACAAATTTGAGTTACGAGCTAGCGGGTTTTTACAAGAAATTCCGGCTTCTCTGCAACCGCTAATTTTGGCATTAGTGCTTCTGAGGGGATACGGAGTCTACTCATCGACAGGTGACCCTCTGCCGGAAGCGAAAGGTGCGCATACAGTGGCCCAGCACTCCGAAACTTTTGGTTCCCAGCAAACGTAGTGTGTACGGACCGAATGACTGACATAATAAACATCGGTCGATTACATGAAGCAAATATGATTTTTCAGCAGTGCTCTTTAACGAAATAAACAGTGAACTGATCGCCCAATTCTCCAATGCAAAGAAATAATGAAATCAAGTTTCATATTGTGCTACCGGATAGAGTGTACTAGTGCTCAAAATCAACCAATATCAACATGATGTTTTGAGGATATTTGTCCACAAAGTCGTGCTTGTGTACTTTGTTTTCTTTCGAACAGCCTATACAATTAGAACAAATGGTTAGAGGCTAAGGGCGACTGCTCGCAGTTCACTTGCGTTTCCATGCGCCGCCTGCAAAGATCTCTAAAGTCAGAGCGCTTCAAGCAGTAACTTCTACTATAGAGCACAGCGCCCATTTTTCATCCGCCGTCAACCAGCAAAACGCCACCCGTTCACCGGCGACTCGCTTTCTGAAGCGGCAAGCGAGCGAACTTTTAACCATTCCGACCCAGCTTCCTTTTTTGTCAAACATAACAAATAAAACAGCCAACCTAACGCTAGTTGCGCAAACCGCGCTATCAAATATCGCCAAGCAGCGAGCCTTAGCTCGTACAAACTCCTTCTTTCTTAAGGGGTGTCCAAACAGGACACTACAAAACGCACGACTCCGACAAATCATCAAAATTGAAGCGTGAGGCGTCCGCTTCAATTTTCACGATTTGTCGGAGTCGTGCGTTTTGTAGTGTCCTGTTTGGACATCCCTTTACCCGTTACCCAATAACCAAACCGCACCAAGCATCCGCGCGGCGAAATGTTTGCAAGGCGAGCGTCGATCTTACTTCCCGGGAGATGCCGCGAGAGGCCCCAAGGGCCAATACCCGCGCGACCACTCACAAATTACCTATACGCCTTCAAGCGAAATCAGGCCTCGCAGAGAACTCATCGTCTCGCAAAAGCCCCACATGCAAATGGAAGCGCTTCATTTGAGCTCAGATCGTTGACGAACTGATTCCTTTGACTCCCCTCACCGCCCTCACGGTCCTTACGCCCCTCACGCACTCATAGTACTCACGCGCCTCACCGCCCTCCACGCACGTATGCCCTTCACGCACTCACTAGCCTCACACCCCTCACGGTCCTCACGCCCATCACGCCCTCATACCCCTCACGCATTCATGGTCCTCACACCCCACACGACCCTCTTGCCCCTAACGCCCCTCACGCCCCTCACGCACTCATACCCCTTACTCACTCACCGTCCTCACACCACTGATGGCCCTCACGCACTCGTGGTCTTCACGCACTCACCGTCCTCATGCACCTCACGCACTCATACTCCTCACACACTCACGCACTCATCGCCCTCAGTTTATTAAAACAGTTTATTTCCAAAAACGATCAATTTCAAACCTGAACCGAGTATTTCGTTATCATGATCACCGGCACGAGGTATCACGTGGAAATATCGTGTCCCTGATTGGATGCAGCCGCTTTCAACGTCTTCGAATTGCTCCGAGTTGCTCGCTTGTTTTGAGCCGGACCCGATCTCAGCAATTCGTGTCGATCTAGGGAAAGCTAGGGAACAACCACAACCCGCCAGCAACACCGAAATTGCTGAGAAAGTTGCTCCGTCTAAAGGGGGCCTCACGCACTCATGGCCCTCACACCCCTCACGCACTCACCGCCGTCACGGCCCTCACGCAGTACTCATGGCCCTCACACTCCTCACGCCCCTCACGCACTCACCGCCCTCACGGCCCTCACGCACTCACGGCCCTCACAGTCCTCACGGCCCTCACGGCCCTCACTCACCCTCACACTCATGAATTTTCCTGGTTCAGAAACTCACTCACCCTCACCTCACCTGTGAAGATGAGCGTGAGTGAGTGTGAGTGAGGGCCCTCATGAGTGAGGTTTGCCGAGGTATGCCTGGCGTTAGTTACAGTTTACAACATTCAAACATTTGGTACTCCTGCATAAATTCTATCCCAACAAATATCCTGGCACTTGCAAAAAATGCGGCAAGTACCCATCCCTCTGTCGCGTCACTTGGGCGTCTCTCTCAAACCGCTCGCTCCCCCTTTCCTCTTCCCCTTCCTACGAGACCTAAAAAGCTGCCCTGCTCAGCCCCTCCCCTGACGACCAGCAAATGCTGGAACAAAGGTCGGTGGCTGCGGCAGTGAGCACTGGAGCCCTGGACTAAGCGCCCCACCTACACCAAAAGTTTCTTGCATCAATAAAAGTTTACTCCTCCTCCTCCTCCTCTATGTCGACAGCGTGTCTTTGGTGGACCCGCTGCCGTCACACTTCCAAGACAGTGACGAATGTAAAGAAACGACTTCGTCACTCTTCTACCCATCACAATCTGTCGCGCTCTTCAGCGCGCGGTTTTGAATCAAGCGAAGAAAGGCAAAATTTTAACGATGCGCATTTCAGAACTTGTCTTTTCGCGACTTGCCCTTTAGCGGGGAAACATTTCCGCTAGATCTAGCGGGGAAAATTTTCCGCTAAATTTAACGGGTAAAATGTTCCGCTAGATTTAGTGGGGAAAATTTTCCGCTAGATTTAGCGGGGAAAATTTTCCGCTATATTTAGCGGGAAAAATGTTCTGCTAAATTTAGCGGGGAAGTTTTCCCATCATGCACCGCGCGGCTACGCCGACGGCGACGGCGGCGCCGACGGCGACGCCGACGCCGCTCAAGCCGGAAACGGGCACCTAAGAGCTGCGCTCTAAAACGCCCGGTATGTATAAACATTGCCGCACGAGCAATTCTAACAACAGTAAAATAACCGTATTAATGAAGAAGTAAAAAAACATATTACTCATAGTCCCATACATTCGGGGGACTATGAGCAAACTGAGTATTGCTCATAAAATACTCAAAATAAATTTGAGCTTGTGTGTTGGCAGATTTCTCTCGATGTCTCGACTTTCGGCGACTGCGTGTGCACCGAACGATTGTGCAAGGTCGGCTTGCATGAGCTCGTATGCTTCATGGCGACGCTTGGCGGTGCTCTCTAGAATGACCAATATGTGCTTCCTCTCGTGATTTTGTCGGAGAGCTGCATAACAAAGGTGCTGGGCATCTCAGCAGGTTTCATGAAAATAGTAAAAAAAATAGAAATAAACAACACAGAACTCAGATAAAAATGAAAGACGTTTACAACACACTGTAATGCCAAATTAGAGCATAGCTCTTGAAGAGGCGGAGGGAAGAGTACTGAGAGGGGGGGGGGTATACGCCTCCTCCCTCCTTCTCACGTGATCATCATCCTCCCTGCCACTCCTCTTTCTCCTCGTCCGCCTCCTCTCCTCCTCATCCTCCTTCACCTCTACCCCTTCCCTCAACCTTCAAGGTCCTCCTCTCCTCTTCTTCACTCCTCCCCCTCCCTCCCCTCCTCCTCCCCTCTTCCCTTCTCCCTCCTCCTCTCTCCTCCCCCTCCCCCTCTGCTCCCCTCCTCGCTCCTCCTCTTCCCTTTTCCTCCTCTCCTTCATATTTCCTTCTCCCTCCTCCTCCTCCCCGCGAGTTGCATCATGGGAAACGTCACAATGCACCGCGCTGGTGGCGCCACGTGTGACGTCACAAGGGTCCCGAGCGGTGCATTATGGGACATTTCCCATAATGCACCGCGCGGTTACGGCGACGCCGACGGCGACTGCGACGGCGACGCCGACGCCACTCAAGCCGGAAACGGGCGCTTAAGAGCTGCGCTCTAAAAAATGAAAGCGGTTTACAACTCCCTGTAGTGCCGAAATAAAGCGCAGCTCTTGAGGGGGACGAGGGGAGGGTACGGAGGGGATAGTATGCCCCTCCTCCTCATCCGCACTCTCTCCTGATCTACTTCTCCCGTGCTCCTTGCTTCCTCCCCCTTTTCCTCCTCCTCCTCTCCTCCTCCCCCTCCTCCTCCTCCCCCTCCTTCCCCCTCCTTCCTACCGCGTGGAGCATTATGGAAAGCGTCCCATAATGCAACGCGCGCGTCACTGCGGTGCATTATGGGACGTTTCCCGTAATGCACCGCGCGGTTACGCCGACGGCGACGCCGACGCCGCTCAAGCCAGAAACGGGCGCCTAAGAGCTGCGTTCTAAAATATCAAGGAATGGGATGTCACTGAAAGGCGCAGTAAATGCAGAACTAATGCTTACCTCTTCTGCTCTCTCTAGAGCAGAATATCTCTGCAGGATGTCCCGGGCGGAGGAACACTCGTTGGCAATCCACTGGCGCCATGCAGTGAATGTCCGGGACATTCCGTCTTTTAGTTTGGCTAGATTCACGGAGTCCTTTCCCACCTCTTGCTGCATCGACCTGATGTGACCATCAATACTGTGTGCGTCCTCTGTTGTCGGCACCAACTTTTCAGGCTGGTTCAGGAAGAGGCGAAATATATATTATTGATAGAGAATATGTCTTCTGTTATTCCCCATATGTCGACTTCCCGAAAACCTTTATGTCGAAATTTTATTTCATTCGTAACCTCCAACCCAATTTGTACTAACTATCATCGAGGCAGATATTAAGGCTTTGAAAAAATAAGTCCCAAAAAGCACCGATTTCTCTCCGGCATTAAAATTAGTCAACAAAAAATAGCGACTCAAATAGAAAAAAAAAAAAAAAAAAACATTGCTAAATAGCCCTCTAAAAACACAGAACCCTACCCATAAGGGAGTCATGCTAGAAGTTACTTCTACAAATAACACTATGCAACAGCTTCATACCGCTCCTTCTGGCTGGTGTTTACACTGTGCGTTTTGTCTCTGAACTTTTTCCAATGCAGATATTGTGCTTGAGTTGCAGATAAGAGCGTGCTAGTTGATATTGCAAAACAAACCAGAATTGATGAGCGGACCTTATTTTAAAACTCAAGAGATGAGAAGGAACTTACCTTGGCACACACATCTGGAGGCCAAATAGAGAGTGATTTCTCGCCGTAGTTTGATGCTAGTGCGACAGAAAACCCTGAGATGGTTGAGGAGGGGCGGGAGGGGGGAGAAGAAAGAGTTAGAGGGAACTTGCAAGATTTTTAGATCCGAGCGCCAAAAGCCCCTGGAGTGAAGGGTGAGGGGGACAGAGACGTGAGGAAACAGAGTTGGGGAAAATTCCTCTGTTGAAAAGCTGTGAATAATTTTGTGATGATTAAATTCAAAATAACCACCGTGAAGTCGTTTCCATGCAACGACGCATGTTACAACTGTGGCTGTCCATCATATTACACGATAGCGTAAATGTGCCAGAATCCTTTCAAGGTCCAGAACACCTGCTGACTAGCACATTTGGTTCATGTTCATATTGTTACACTTCAAGATGATGATCGTGGAAGTCTATATACTTCACCTGCCATGAGTAATTTTGTTCCTCGTTATTTTGTTTTTCAAATTGCACTTTACATTTTCATTTCGTCACTCACCCGTAAACGAGGGACCGAACTGGGCCCAAAACGTCGGGTAAATGTTCATTAAATTTTTGGTTAAAGTCTCCTATTCTCGCTTAATTATTATTTATGTTTATGCGTTTTTGTAATTTTTATTCTTGTCGATTTTGAACCCCACTCCTGCTTAAATGGCTGGTATTGTATAAAAATAATGAAATAAAAAATAATAAAACAGTTCACACACTTGACTGCAGATTCGCTTTGAGGATTCTGTTCCTTTCGCTGCAACTGGATTCGACGATGGACGCTTGCCAAACTTCTGTCTTTTCAAGGCAACCTACCTTTTGTTGGCGAACTTGGGACATTCAAAATTGGATTTGAACTTGAGCGCATGGTGCCAGGAATCTTGTTTAGTTTGACACGTAAGAGAAAAAAAAAACGTTTGGAAGTCTTAAGACAGGATTATTCTTATAATGGCATCACTTTCCTTAAAACCACAAATAGCACAGACTAAACAGGGTCCAAGTAGAAGAAGTGCGAACAGGACGAGCACTGACTGATTTAATCACATGCAAAAAACAACCGCAACAAAAAAAACAGCAACATTGTTTCCGCCACATGTTTAAAAACGCAATCCCCTTGATATTTTACCCCAGCGATGTTTGGCTAACGCAGTTGCATAGCCTCCTCTATACAAACAAAGCCCGGCAGTTCGATCACGGAACCACAGAGTGCCCGGTCGCAGATTTTGGAGCGCGAGGATCTGGTACCACAAAGCGTTTCTCGGGGAGTCTGGTATTCCGGGCACAGCTTTTGCAGCGGCGAGGGCCCGAAACATGGTTTTCAAACCCGTCGAGAATAGAAGCGGTAACCCGAGGAACGCGAGAAGCTCAAGCGGACATTGCATCGCTCGGGACAAGTGTGTTTTGGCGTCTCGCCACAGCGGGGCGCCCGTTACATGACCCTTGTCTGCCTCTCTACCTTTACACTTTCGGCGGCCACGTCACGTGACGATCTGCCAGCCTTTGTAAGTGTAGAGGAGGCTATCGCAGTTTATAACTTCTTTTGTAATTGCATGAGCCTCTAAAATTTCTCTGGTCATCCTGTATCTACCCTTGCAAATAATCTGTCTTACTGAAAATAGGTTGGCACCCACAACCTGACACACGGGACAGCAATATTTTGTAAGCAGTAGAATCACTTAAAAGCATGCACCATATTTGGATAACTTTGCTCGATGCAGGTTTGTTTGCTATGTGCGGCCTTACACTTCCCGATTAAAACAGAACAAAATATTGTTAAACGGGAACATACATGACCAGATCCAATTCTGTCTTCCAGAATGCTGTGCTCAAGACGAACTGCTGGGCGACTTGTTCATAGAGTTTGCAGAATAGCTCAAAAACGGTGCGAGACGTCCTTGCCTTTTATTGCGTGTGCTATGGGTTCAACACTGGCTGTGCATGTGCCTTGTTAAGAGTAAGCCCGTGATGTAAAATGGCAGAAAAAATACAAATTGTACCAGACGTTTGAATCTGTTCAATTTAGGAAAAACTAGGGTTTTTGTTTTAGATGACTGTGGTCGTGTTAGCCGCATAGTATAGTAAAAAAGGCAGAAATCAATGCGTAGAGATTTTCTCTCTTATCCTCGGAATTTAGACTACTTCGTGTTTGTTTTCAGTAAACCAATAAGGAAGCCACTTTAAGCCACGATGAAGGTAGGCTGATTCTTGAATGACGAGATGTTCCATATTTAGTAGTTTCTTCGTTAATCGAAAGACAACTTTGTGCCTCGACTGACGAAGCTAGCGTTTGCGATATTCGAAGCATGTCGTCGCCTAAGTACCAACAGTATATCCAGGGGGAATATTACGCTTTGTTATGTTCGGATGCTTGCCGTGTTTGTAAATAAGTTTCACCCAGAAAACATTTGTTACAAAGGCGGTGTCAGGGATACAACAATTAATATATATGTGGTGTGAGCACATTTTCTACAATGCCGTCTCAAGTGTTTATGAATGCCAATTGAGAATATACACAGCAATTGATCACCTACAGACAGAAGAAACTGGTAGTTTTTCAGTACATCGTGTGCATTATGTAGTTTTTTTCTTACACTCATTTTACAGAACGTTGAAAAGAACTGCACAAGGTGACAAGTACAGTACGAACTACCTTACGTTGTATAACACTGCATTGAATTACAGAACAATACTCACAGCGTGTATCTGAAGTGGTCGAAACACAACAATTTCGACGATGCGGGGCCGAAGTGTCACGGACAATTCCGACTTTGCCTTCACCCCCGATAGATTGTGAAGATGTCTTTAGGGGTTGCAGGAAAGAAATACTTCCGTGGGTCAAGCGGGGGTCCAGACCTTGCTCGATCAGTGGCGCCTCCAGCCTGAAAATGTGAGGAAGCAATATAGATCACACAGCCTTGTAAAATCACAAGCTCCACAGACGTCAAACAGTACTATGGCACTTTCGTATTAATAAATTGTAAATCTCACACTTCTGCTGCATTGGCCACAGGAGCAGGTGTTGCGGTTGGTTCCGTGGGTGCCAGCTGTGAGGCTCAGATCTTAGAGCCTGCGATGAGTGTGGTCTACTCATCCCAGTCTAAGAATTCCCCCAGTTTTGCATCAAGTACCTGCGAATGGTCAAGGTAACTTATGTCCCAAGCAAGAAGATAGTTGCAGTGTACGAAGATTAACCGAAGATTGGGTAATACATAAAAAAACTCAGATAACTCTAGGATGTATATTTTGCTTGTTGTCATCTACAATATTCATCTACACCGAGTCCGTTTAAAAAAAAAAAAAAACTATGGCACAATGGTTTTGCTGTTGTGGTCTGCTACTAATTCAAAATATGTTTTATTTGTTAATGAAAGTATCAAAAAAAATTGTCCACACTGACTTCGCGGTCATGTTCCTTTTGTTGTTAGCCATTAGAGAGAAAAATACAATAGTCGTAGCTATAATATTTAATTAAATAATTAAATAAAAAAGTTTCACGGGGAGCTTCAGTTGTTCACGACTATATTAACTTTAGGAAGGTAGAAATAATACATATAACACTTAGTCTTGTATAAAAACTACAATGAGAGCTTTTTCAAAACATTTGCTTTAAATTCTTTTTTAAAAATGAAATGTTTTTGTTCAAAACCTAAAATTTTATAAAATAAACTCTAAAGAAAAATTTAAAACGAGCTATCGTTACATTCATGTGTATAAGACTTATGGACGGTTGCACCAACGTCGCTTACCTTAACCCAAAGCGGCTCTTTCCTAAGACGGCTTAGCGCCCTAAACCGAGCTCGGGAAAGCACGGGTTTAAATTCCGGTTGCACCAACGTTAACCCGGCTTTACAGACGCGCCCCTAGCTAAACGCTGAATTTGCCTAGGGAATGTAGGGACAAACAGAGCGAACTAGGGAACGCTCAGAGGGACGAATACGATTGGCGGAGAGGAATCTCGTGATGTAAACAAAAAACCTGCTGTAGTAGCCGTCGTCGCCGTCTGCTTTTCGCTGTATTTTTTCGGTGAGTAACGAATTAAAGGTCTCCAAATTCAATCATTTTTTTCGCCTAACTTTGAAAAACAGGAGTCAACGCTTTAAATAAACACAAATGCTCTTTACATATGTGATTGTGTGTTTATTATCGGTTGATAACAGAATATTTTGACAGTGAGAGTAGTTTTCGTGCTCACATTTTGAGATAAAGGAGCCATCGGGGGACCCAAATCTCACCGAACGCGAGAAAGACGCTCTACTCGCTACATCGCTGAAGACAAAACATCATCGAGAATAAGTAGGCAGGTAAGATGACTACTAAAATCAAGTCATGCCTGAGACCGATGAAGTTCAAAACAGTGACGAACTCGCCACGGCAGCTGCGAAAATGCCCGGAATTCATCGAATAGAAGTCGTCGAGTTGTCGTCGCCACGAATAGAAGTTGTCGCCACGAATGAAATATATAAAGCAAAATATTCCTAAAAAGCGCGATCACCAGAAAAGTTACGGTTATAGAACGATACAGTTTTCTCAAGCCAAGATTCTACTCGCGAGACAAGAAAAATTCACTGAAGATTGTCTCGAAACTCAGAAAACAAAAGCAATTCACTTTTCGCTGTTTTATAACCTAAAAGCGCCTCAATCTGATGCAAAACGGCAGAAGGGTCGACAATCAGCTGATCGCCGAGATCATGTACTGCCACTATTCAACGCGCTCATCGGATTGAAGGATATGCGTTGCAAGTAGAAATAAACAAGCTGGTAAATAACAATACGTTACAGTTACGCGAAAATAAGTAAGGTGTACATACGAATAAGCTCGTTGACAGAATAACCAACGTGAAGACAGACGTGAGCCCCACAGCTCCGTACGTATCTCGGTTAGGGCTAACACGCACTGAGAGTGGAGATCCAGCTTGAAAACAGGGGTCGATAAACACTTCACGCGACAATATTTTGCATCCTTGTCACAATCGAAGGCCATTCTGTCGAGACTCTCACGCTGTCGTATCCTAAAACACTTTGTACAACCAATTTCGTTCACCGCGTCGACCGCCACAAACCAGCCGCCATGTTTTAAATCCAGGAATAAGAAACAACCAAAAGCAAAGCGCCCAACGTTGAGCGCTTACCATAAGCGTAGTTTAGTGCTAGGTTTAGCGATAAGCGATTTTGGTGCGACCGAACGAAACCGAAACTTAGCTTAGGTTCCCGGCTAAGCTCCGCTTTGCGCTAAGCGGCGTTGGTGCAACCGGCCCTAAGTATACTATGAAAAATGTTCAAAATCCTAACGATAATAGTAGACGTGGAAAACTGAAACTCCATGTGAAAGTTTCATTGTTAATTGTCTATTTAAATATTCTAGCTATGATTATTATATTTTTCCCCTCGGATAAAAACTAACAAAGGAAACCTGAGAGAAAAGTCGATTTGGGTTCCTTTCGTTGACATTTCTTTTAATGAATAAAAAAGCGTTTCAAAGCAGTAGCAGACAACAGCAGTGTGACCGGAGCCTTAATGGGGAAGGTTTGCTCTTGGTGGTCATGCCATTGGGTATCGAAAATTTGACAATGTCTGTATTGAAATCAGGATCAATCATGGGACCTGCGGTCTTTTTTTCTTCTTTTTTATGTCCGTGGTAGAACTTTTTGAAGGCCCATGACAGGACGGCTAACGTCAGGTTTGTTTACTTCAGTGGACCTATCGGCATAAGATGGTTCTGCGTAGAAACCCTAAATGTTGGAACAAAACGCTGAATGGCAAGTTTGACAGTCAGTTTTTATTTTATTATTCATTTTAATAATCAAACAAACAGCATGATCCAATCGATTTTGGAACCAGTGAGCGCTGACGTCGCAGATAACGTCACAGATAACGGGAACAGCGACACAGCCTGCATTGCTGCTGATCATCCTCTCCCACTTGTGACTAGGTACAGAGCGTGACGTTCGGTGTTCTTAAAACTCTCTCTCTCCACAGTAGAGAGAACAGTGAAAAGTCCTTGGCTGGCACAAGGAAAGCCTGTTTTATCTCTTTCTTTTTTCTTAAGAAAAAGAAATGGATATATTTCTTTTTGACGACAGTCGTGCACTGCCCAAGATGTGCATTCAAATGGACGTCCATCAAGCCTGGGGTGAACCACATGAGGGTGCATAGTTGTGAACCGGACTTCCGAGTGGTTTGCGAGATAGATAACTGTGCAGCATCGTTTCGTCGTTACTGTGGTTACAAGAAACATGTCTACCGCATGCACAGAACAATTGCTGGAATAACTCCGAATTCAGATGGACGCGCTACAGAAACCGTTCAACAAGATGCTGTGCTTTCCTCCATGTCGCCTTCATAAGAAGAAGTGAATGATGACAATAAGGACCCCTTGAGTGCTAATTTCATCAGCGTGATCAGGGAGCAGCTCGTGCTGATTTATCTGAAAATCCCACAGAAGTTGAGGCTGGTCTTCAGTAGAGTAGACGAGATATTCACCGTGATAAGATCTCTAATTCAGCAAATCCTCGACGGTCAGAGACAGCTAGCGTTGAAGCTCCTTGGACAAGGAAATGTGGCGTCATCCGCCATAGAGAAACTAGGATCACTTCTCGGCGCTGCAGGCATAGTTGAGAGATTTTCTCAAGAATGGACAGCATATATCTCAGAAACAAGTATGTCACCGAACATCTTCCACATACTTAAGTAACCGAGGTGTCGCTCCAGACAAGCGAGTGCAACGACTCTGCTTGTTACATTCCTGTTAACAACCTTCTGACGTGTTTTGTGCCATCAGAAGATATGATAGAGTGCTTTATGCAGCCTCTGCGAATATCGCCAGAAGTGCTTTCAGACTTCGCTTATGGTGATTTTCCAGGTGAATACCATCACCTCGCATAGGAGGCCAGTCAAAACACCATATACCTGCTTGTATACACAGACGAGGTGGAAATTACCAACCCCCTTAATAGCGCTGCTGGGCTACACAAGATTCTGGCGGTGTACTTTTCGATTTTGAACCTTCATCCTCGACACTGGCGCAAACTCTGCGCCATTCTCCTCTTTCGTCTTGTGGAGTACCTGTTTGTGTTGCGACATGGACTAGAAAAAGGTCTTGCGCCACTGGTGCAAGACTTGAACTCTATTCACGAACATGACGTTGATGCGAGGAACCTGCATTTTGACGTTGTAACAGTGTCCTTCGTTGGCGACAACCTGTACATGCACCGCTTAGAGGAACTTCAGTGTTGCTTCAGCAAAGGCCGGATCTCCCGTTACTGCCTAGCACGAATAATCAACCGAGACAGCTGCAGGCCGCTGATGACTGCGCTGGAAGAACAAACAGGGTACACAAACGCCCCCTCGAAGCATTTGCACTCGAGCCAGTGTTGAATACACCCCTTTATGGCATTTCCAACGCCTCTCCTCTGCAAGTGCTCACTAAGTTTGAGGTCATTGAACAGCTGCCACCAGATGCAATGCACAACATATTCGAGGGAGGGGTCGAATGCGTACTTAGACACGTCATGGCTGGTTTAGTCCAGGATAGAGTTCTGCGCAAGCAGGACATAAACAGGATAAAAGCTTTTAAGTATGGGTTTCATGAGAAAACATGTGCACCTGTCACACTTGGGGACACATTCCTCAGCAGCAAGGCAAGCCTGCCAGGAACGTCCAGCCAAAGCCTCTTTCTTCTGCTTCCTCAGTTGTATGGAGATTCTGTACCTGAAAGACACCCTCACTGGAGGGTGTACCTGGCGTATCACCAAGTCGTCGACATCATCCTGGCGGAAAGTATTCCTGGGGACTGCGTATCCTACCTTCAATTAAAAGTCCAAGTGTAATGGAGCTGTACAGGACGCAATATCCAACTGCAGTGGTGACACCAAAACTGCAATATTTGCTGCACTATCCACAGTTTTTACTGAAGTATGGCCCACCTCACCGCTTCTGGGGAATGAGGTTCGACGAAAATCACTCCTACTCTTTCAAAGTGAGGAACGTTCGTAATATTTGCCTTACGCTTGCAATACAACACAATCTACTCCAAGCCTACGAGCTGCCGGGGAACATGTTGCACACTCCCCTTTAGATAACCGGAGCCAAGCCAATGAAGATAGCTTAGGTTTCTGAAGAGCAGCAGTCTGCTATTGCTGCAGTGACATCAGAGATGGTGCTGCCCTCTGTTACCACTGCAAGTTTGAACAGTTGCCAGTATCGTCTAGCTGATCTGTTTGTTCATGAACTCAAGGAAGACATTCCACAGTTCCTGCAAACTGAAAAGCTCCTTGTTGTCAGCGGTTCGCTGATGCTCCTGTGTCAGTGCCTCACAAATGTGCAGTGCCGCGAGCACAGGTGCGCTTACATTGTAAGGGAATGCAATGACAGTGTGGCATTGATGCCAGGACATGAGTTTGACTTCTACCCCCTCGACCTTTACCGTCGTGACGACTTTTCTGAGGACGTGCCTCATTGTGCGACTTTGGGTTAGTTCTAGGAAGAACTGATTTCCGTACATTTATGTTACGGTGTTTCAAATTTTTGTTGCTCTGACTGGACACGTTTTTTTTTTCCTGTTGCCATGTCTTTGTTCTTCGAGCTCCTGTTCTGGACTTCACTAGGATGGTTCTGAGTGCCTTCCATGTCGTTTTGACCTTTTTTGGTCTTGTGTGCTCATATATCCGGGGAGACTCTCAGGCCCGTCACAACCATTGTGGCGAATTCATCTTTATGTTGCGAGAATTCAGCTTTATGTTTCCACCAAGAAGAAACTTATTATCTCATGTCCCATCAGTTAGGTCCATCTGCATATTGCATTTAAATTTGTCCATTTACACTAGACATTTGACTATGTAATACTTTCCATTCGTGTGTCATGTGTTCTTTTCTGCTGCAAACTTTAGCGCTTACTACATTCATCTCCAGAAGCTCACAGGAATCCTATATATATATATATATATATATATATATAGTACGTAATTACTGACAAAAAGATTTTGAAATCTTTATTTCGCTGAGTCATATTTTATCGACCACATTTAGTAATAAAACATTCCCAGTCATTCCGTGCCGGAATGACTGGGAGCAAAGACGTGTGCGGAAAGTGCTCCGCCCAGTTGTTTGGCCGTCAACAATTCCTGGCTTGTAGTGGCATCTGCAAGCGCCGCTTTCACAGTAAATGCCTTAATGTTGAAGGGGACGATTACGGCTTCTACATGTCCATCGGAGTGAGCACGTACAAATGTGCTTCGTGTACCAAGCGCCGTGACCCGGACAGTGCTGGGATTCTCGATATAGCGAGCCTATCGGGGTTTCGCGAGTACTGATGGCGAAGATCATGTGGCACCGGACACTACTGGGCAGTGCGCCTGCGGACTCGGCGGGCTTGTAACGGCGCTCGTACGAAAAGTGGACCAACTCGTCAGTACGGTTCAATTCCTTCGGGATGACAACGCTGCCCTTCGAGGTGACCTTCAAAAGTTGAGCCTACGGCTTTCCGAGCTAACGCTTGCCACGCCTGACGCCATCGATTCCAGTGAAACTACTGAAAGTAGGCGCACCTACGTCAAAGTGGCAAGAAGCGCCGTTTCTTCTGTTCGTCGTCCTCAATCAATGGACAAGGTGGCCGCGCCAAGCTCCGCTGGGCCCCGCCAAAACGCAGCCGGTCCTCCCACCCCCGCCCCGCCAAGTTCGGGTGATGTCGAACAAGCGGAAGCACTGGATCAACCGGGCGATGGGTACAAGGTTGTCAGTTACCGCAAGCGTCGTCCGCCGCCAGGAATGGGTGCCCGCAAGAACGCACCTGTGTCTTCTGTGCCTCGATCATTTGACAGACGTGCCCTGCTCGTCTCGAGGCTACATCCGTCAACTACTTGTGAAGAGCTAAGTGAACTTGTGTCCTCCACTTTGGAGCTGGGCTCTTTCCCTCGTACGAAGCTTCGTAGCAAATATGACACGTATGCTTCGTTTTATATAAGCACCACAGTTGATAACTTTAGTCTTATCAACGATGCATGCGTGTGGCCCGAGGGGTGCTTGTTTAGGCCTTTTTGGGGTCCGCTCGTAGATTCTGCATCTTCCGAGACTTGAGATAACACGCCATAACACAATGAATAGCACACAAATTTATTATCAGAAAGTGCGTGGTTTGCGGACGAAGTCTGATATCTTTTTTACATCGGTTTTGGCCTCGAATTTTGACATTTTATGTTATCACTGAAACGTGGCTAACCAGTTCTATATCTAGTTCTGAGTACTTTAGTTCCGATTACCAGGTTCTTAGATGTGACCGGGATTCGACAGGTTCCTCCTCCACCCTCGGGGGAGGCGTACTTACGGCTGTACGGAAATCCTTATCGTGCTTTCGGCGGTCTGACCATGAGATAAATGAATGCGTTTGGATTGAAGTTCGAGTCACCTACGAACCAAATTTGCTTATCGGGAACTATTACTTTGCGCCTCGTTCTGCTTCTACGGCGCTAGGTCATGCTCTCAGCCACATCTCTAATTCGGCCGATTTTTCTAATTACAACGTTTTAATACTCGGGGACTTTAACGTGCCTGGAGTTAACTGGGATTTGAACATGTCCAGTGCAGATTTAAGCACTGGATGTGAACAGGAGCTACCCGATTTCGTGAATTTTAATGGTTTTCAACAAATTAGTCGTGCTGTAAATGCTGCCGGTAACGTCCTTGACTTGTGCATAACGAACATCAGAGTGGTCTCGCAGAGGGTTGTTCTCTTTCCAGTCGTTCCTGTTGACAAGTGGCATCCGCCTTTTTCAGTGGTGGTTTCATTTCCCTTTACTGTCAGATCGGATGCGCGGGCTCCGATGTTTGACTACGCGCGTGGTGACTACCTCTGATTGTATGTGCATTTGAGCGATATTAACTGGGACACTCTTTACAAGTGTGCTGATGTTGACAATGCCGTCTCTCGGCTGACAGATCTTTTAAAGTCTGCTATGAACCGCTTTATACCGATGAAACGTGTTAGCCGAGGCAAATTTCCTTGGTGGTTCTCAAGTGATCTCCGGCAGGCATTGACTTTGAAATCGCGTTATCACCACAGATATAAGTCGTCTGGCTTGGATAAATGGCACTCCTTATTAAAGGAGTATCGCTCTGCTGTGAAGCGTTTAATTAAAAGAGACAAATGCCAACTGCATGACTCCATTGAGTCTGACCTTAAGCGCTGTCCCGACCGCCTCTGGGAATATGTTAGGTATAGTAGGCCATCCAGTAGAGCTGATGATATAACTCTGAAGACTCAGACAGGTCATGTCTCTGACACATTCAGTGTGTGCAATCTCTTCGCAAAACACTTCTCATCAATAGGAAACCCCAATGTCCTCCAGTCCAACAACGCAACCCTGTGTTCTGAAAATCCCCTTCTGATGCCAACTCCCGTATTGAGTATTGATGACGTGGTCTCGGCCATAAAATAACTTGCCCCAAAAATGTCATGTGGGGAAGATGCGATCCCGGTTTTTACTGTAAAAGGGTGCTCTGATATCTTGGCTCCTGCACTGCATCACATTTTTAGCATGTCCTTGATAACAATTACATTTCCGTCAGCCTGGAAAACGCTTTGGTTGTGCCAGTACACAAATCTGCAAGCTCCACGTGTATCGATAACTACAGACCAATTGCATTGCTTTCTGTTTTTTCGAAGGCTTTTGAAAAAGTCATTTTTAAGCGTGTGGGTTTTCATTTTAAGCAGACGCTCAGTCCAAATCAGCACGGTTTTTGTCGTGGACGATCTGTTGAAACAAATCTTTTAACCTTTTTGGAGTTCGCGAAACCTATAGTAGGGTCCCGTGGTCAAGTTGATGTTATTTATTTTGATTGTTCGAAGGCGTTTGACCTCGTAGATCACAAATTATGGCTTTCGAAGCTTTTACATATGGGTCTTTTTTCGGGTTTCTGCGACTGGTTTGCTAGTTATCTTAGTGAACGCTCAAACATGGTTTCCTACTTAGGATGCAAATCATTCCCTTATCTTTTGAACTCTGGGGTACCACAAGAGTCAAACCTTGGACCTTTACTTTTTAATATTTTTGTAAATGATCTTGTAACTAGTGTGAGTGACTCAATGATACTTCAGTATGCTGATGACGTGAAACTTTATCGTAGTATCCACACGCCTGTGGACTGTGAATTGTTACAAAAAGATATTGATGCAATCCATTTGTGGTGCTGTGCGAACTCGCTGGTTTTAAACCCCACCAAAACTAAGGTTGTTTCTTTTTCCCGTAAGGAAAATGTTGTTGTACATCCTTACACATTAGACGGCTCTGAAATTGCAAGATCTTCTGTTGTGCGTGACCTTGGCATTTTGTTCGATTCACGCCTGCGCTTTAACTATCATGTTTCAAAGGTTATTACTGATTCTGTGCGAATCCTGGGGAAAATTGCACGCATTACCCGTGACTTCCGGAATTACAACTGTATACTGAACCTTTTTCGGGCTTTGGTTTTATCACGGTTGAACGTTTGTTCTACGGTATGGAATTCTTTGTGTGTTAGTCAGGCGCTCAGGTTGGAGTGCATACAGAGACGACTTGTGAGAATAGTCTACCATCGCCACATTGGACGGAGTGTTTTTTTATGATTATATGCTTCTTTTGGGCACTCTTGGTCTTTTGCGTCTTTCAACTAGGCGACTAGTTCGCGACATGGTGTTTTTATATAAGCTGTTTAATTCTGTTTTTGATACCCCAATGTTATTGAGTAGAATCTCAATTCATGTTCCCCAGCGACAAAATAGGTCTACTCCTTTTTTTTACACCTCTTATCTAGAATCCAGTCCCCCGCTGACACGGATGATGCTCACGTACAACAAGTATTTTAACCCTCACGTGGACTTGTTATACCTTTTAAAAAGTTCAAGAATAGTATTGTGGTGAGGATTGCCGTGTAGTTTGTTTAGTTCAGTGCTGTTTTTATAATGTGAAGTGTTACTTTAGAAAGGCCCCTAAAGCTGTTTGGGAAACACAATAAAAACTGATTGATTGATTGATTGATTGCTGCAACATTGTTTATGAAAATGCTCCCATTTTACTGTAGAGCACACATACAGTCGGTCGCCAAAACGGCATGAAAATGAAAGAACAAAAAGCACCCCCACTCAACCATGTATATGCTATTTTCACAGCAGTACATAGCATGACACCACATGAAAGCAGAATTTGACGCAACCAAAAAAAAAAAATTACACAGCATGAGGTTGGCCTGTCTCTGAAATGTCGCGACACTGGTTCACGCTGTGGGAGAGAAATATTGCCAGTGCAGTATGAATGTTAACATTACACAAATTGCATTTTAGCGTACAATTATTTTCTGCGCCTCGATATTTCATAGTTTCTCCGCAGTTGGCGATAATGGTCTATGGACATGATATGTGGAAAAGCAGATGGGAAGACAAGCAAAATCAAAACATCAATTACACTACACAATAAACACAACCACGCCAGGTGACGAAACCAAACTTGATGCTTTGAAGCTTGTCATGTCCCATGCAGGGATTTTACTCTCGTGCAGTTAATATGGCTCTGGTTTCTGCTTCATCAGCATCGAGCTTGCCGACTGCTTCACCCACAGTCACTCTTTAAAGTAGGTCACTAGTACTTTCACACTGTCGATCACACAAACACCTTGTAAATCCACATTTAATCCGTGCCTCAGCGCACACCAATGCTGACCATCACAAAAAATATAAATGCCTGCATACTAAATATTGTCACGCGAGTCGACGAGCGAGCGCGTGCGTGGCGAAATGAATACCGCACTTGACTGTCGTAGGGAATGTCCTTTCATTTATTATTTCGATTTGGCGTTTTCGTAAGTTCTAGAACATTGTCCTTACGATCGCGTTCCGAATTTTCTACGCCCCTAAAGTGATACGCAAAATGTTCCAGAAAAGCACGAGGGTACATAAGGGACTCCGCATGGCGAGCGGAGTCAGTCTCGCTCAAGTGCTTGATCCTGCTGTTTCGCCGACATCGACGCCTTCGACGCTAACGTACCTCTATTTCGTTTTGAGTCTAAGTTCGCCCCATTAAACATTTAGTTTGTTCAGTTATTCTTTGCCTCGTCATTTTATAATTGTGAAGTTTTCGTGGAGGTGCGGGGTAGTGCATCCTATGCACTACCCCGCACCTCCACGACATCCTGGCCGAGTGAGGTGCTCAGCCCCAGAAGGCTACCCTTCGCCGAAGACGCCGAAGCCTGGGCAAGCAAGCGCATTCAAAGACTGCCCCTAGAGTTTGGTTAACTGCAAGAACCACCGAAGAAAGCCCAGTCGACCATAAACAGCCAATCCTCGCAAAATCCGGTGACCCCTTTGGTCGTTTTCCTGCCTGTCGCTTTATGTACACCCACACCCTTCAATAGCGACATCCACGAAGACTTGGAAGATTGGCTAGATCACTTCGAACGCGTGGCATGGCACAAAGGATGGACCGGTGAACATTGCCTGCAAAACCACTACACTTCTATAGGGGGAACTGCGAGGCGCTGGTTTGAGAACCATGAGGCTTTCCGCACGTCATGTGATACCTGCAAGGCCGAACTCAAGAGGACTTTCGTGAACCGGCAACGACGAAAGCGAACGGAAGACTTTCTCGAAGTTAGGACTCAAGGCTTCAACTGAACAGTCACCAGCTTCGTTTGAAAACGTCCTCCGCCTGAACAGCCGCGTGGACGCACAGGCCACAGACGAGAAAAAGCTGCGTATCCTGGTGAGAGGCGTGAAGAGCGACATCTTAGGCGGCCTTGTTCGGGACCCACCAACTACCGTCGACGATTTTGTTGCCGAAGCAACGAACATCGAGAGTGCATTGTCGGTCCGTGCAAGTCACTACAACCTTCTCGCCGGCACTCCCCGTTGCTTCGACGTTGGCATCTCTCCGATTCGACCAAAGCGGCATCGGCGCTGACAATCTGAGAGAAATATTCCGGGACGTCGTCACGGAAGAACTCCCGAAACTTGTACCGGCTGCTGATCGCCCCGCCTAAATTTCCATCGCCGAGGTTGTCCTCGGCGATGGACCTCGTCTCAACGAGGTTCAACGAGCCTTCCCGCTAGAACCTTCCGTCACCGTGGCCACACCGGACGTGCCCTCTCCGACCTACGCCGCACTAGCTCAGAGACAGGCGCCAGCTGCCCGAGAGTATTCGACGCTAGTTTGACGTAACCTACCAGCGCTGCAGACTCTCCGACGTCGTGAAGGGCAGCCGTAGCTCGTCCGCACCGAATAACCAGCGCTTAAGAAGACGGATGTGTGGCGCGCGGCCGATCGACAATCGCTGTGTTATCACTGCGGCTAGGCCGATCACGTCTACCGCAGGTGCCCGAACCGACAAGAAAGAACTTGCCTTTTTTGTGAGCAGTTTTCCCTCAGCGACGTGTGTACCCCCTGCATATGTGTCGACGAAAAACTTGTGCAACCTCGTTTTATGCAGCGATCCGTGCCAGACCGGCTCGTAGGAAAGATTTTATCTTATCTGCGACACATATCTGCGGCAGCTAAATGTCCTTCTCCAGTCGGCGGTGACATGAAAAACGCCGGACAAGCAAAGCGATGCAGCTAAGCGACACGATGCAACACCGTAAACACGCCGAACTGCGGTCCACTCCTGTTCACTGGATTTTGATTTGCATTTCGCGACCGGCCAGAGTTGATTGTTTATTATTGCTGCTAAGGTAAGTTTTGCAGATTAGTTCGAAACCGGGTTCAAAATGCATCTATTGCTTGGCGAAAGTAAAACAGCGGAGCTCTTTTACTTTGACGTCCTCTTAAGGCCGCCCGTCTATAAGAGGATGCCTAACACGATGGAGAGAATTTCCTCCCTCTCCGAATGACCGATAGAGGGCGTACCACGTAAAATCAAGGAAAAGGAGAGACTAGCTCGTCAAAAGGAGGAACTTAGAAATGTGCCCCCCTTTCGCCACCTTTTTTCTTTATAGTGTGGTTCCCCGGTTGCGAAAGCGAGGGGATTCAAAGCACGCGGCGGGATGGCCATGCCATCCCCGCGCTCCGCAACGGACGCGTATACCGTGTGCGAATTGATGTAAGCGTCAGCGTCCCGTTCCTTCCAAGTGCATACAGGCTATAGGGACTCATCAGTCCTCGGATGAAGCAGCAGCTCAGCGAGCAATCCCGCTTGAACTGTTTGCGCCTCAAGGCAAGCTGGACAGCTACAAGTCCACTTAAATGTCTACCGCCTCATTCCCGGCCAGGTCGTGACGCAAAAAACGTTTAAAAATCTTGCTGTCATTGCCACGACCGGCCAGGATGAAGTTGAAAAAGCTCACAATAAATAGCATCCGTGGCTTTCTAGGAACCACCCCATAAAGGGAGAGTTGTCTCTCTGCTGTTTGTCAATCGTTCGGATGACGCGAAACAACAAGCAACCTCTTGGCCCAGCAGATGCGAATTGTAGCGTTCATTAACTAGCCTGCCACCGTTCCCGGTGTCAACTTCTATTCCCGTAATCCTTACGAGACCCGCTAAAAAACTCGTCTGCATGCGTTCCCGGTGTCAACTGCTGCTCCCGAAAGTTTTCCAACACCCACTGACAGAAACCCATCTGCACCCTGGTCCTCGACAAGAGCTTACCTTCTCACCGCAGCACCCATAGCCTAAATCCTAAATATGTCTTGTCGTCTTAAATCCTAAATCCTAATAAAAACAAATTCTAAATCGGCAACGAGTCCTTGCTGGTTCCCCTCCTGCCAGTCGTTATCCTGCCCTCCCGCGAGAATGAGGTGCCTCTCCTCTGACTTTGAAGACGACTTACTTATATCTTACCCGCACTCCTCGTAAACCCCCGGTTGCATCACCTCCTCCCAACCGCTATTCTGGGGTGCTCGAGAGAGCGCGTCCGCAACCTCATCTTTCGAGTCATTCCGGTACTCGACACAAGACACCTGCTGAGCTCTGCTGTCAGACAAGTCGCCAAAATTCCAATAGACTGTCTCAATGAGCATCGTTAGCGTTAGTGGAACTCACTCAACGGATCCAAGACTCCCTGGGGACGAAGAGAACCAGAGGGATACACACCAGGCCCCACGATCGATTCACTATTTGTGATATTCTTTGTGATATTCTCGCTCTATATTAATCGCCGCCCGATCGATCTGTGCTTCGCTCGTCTCCCAGGGAGTGACAAAACACACCGAAAAGATAGTGAATGGGCCTACTGTACTTCCCGGTTGCCAGTCGTTCAGATCCGGCAGTCCGGGGCCGCTGGCCCTTGTTGTAGGCCATCGTTCAGTGCTCGCAGTCGCAGTCCGTGTCCAGGCCTGCGGATCGTCCTTCCCACGCCAACGCTGCGTAGGCTAGCTGCCCCGGGCTATCATAGCCCGAGTATGGCTGAGGAACCACTCTGGGATCGTTATGGCCCAGGCCGGTATGGCCAGGACTCTCCGTTCCCTACGGTCCTGGTCAGAACCTCGCTGGTCCGGGAATAGCCATGTGCCTGACCAGCAAGACGGGCTCCGTCGTTCCTGCTCAGTCCCAGCCCCTTGCAGCACCATATGTCTACGGTGCCATCTCATGTTTCTTCTACCGACCGCCTGTCACGTGGCCTCCGCCCCTTCGTCTTCCACCCGCGTCTCCCACAATACTCAACTCTATGGTGGAAGCCAGATTGTTAGATATCGCCCGAAAAGCATCACCATAATGATGTCACGCACGCAAGTCAACATATGAAACCCGTCGTCTGATATTATGCTCAGATAGTTATAAGATGGCCGACGTGATTAATCTCTAGCTTCGCCTATTACACCGTTGTCTGCGTTTAGGTTCCTAGCCGTACGCCGACACCGTATTTGCTTTTGCTAGCGTATGTCTTGTTGCGGACTACAGTTTGAGGGGATTGTTCGAAAATATGATTGGTGTAGTCGTCTCCCGATGAAAATTTTAAATAACGAGCCGCGAATAGGCTTTCGCTCTGTCTAGAATATTGCTGATCCGCTCGTAGAAAAACGGACGAGAATGCTAGAAATATAAGGGAAATGAATCGCATTTGCGTAATGAAGTGACGGCTTGCCAAGTCATGCTGTGGAAGATTCTGTTAAAAATAAATATAATGAAAAACTCATGACCATAATGCCAGTCTTATGACGACTATTTCAATGGCCTCGGCAGTGGCATAGGATAAAATTGAGAAAAATGAGCGGGGCAAAACGAATGTGATGTTTGTCAACAATTCAGAAGGAAACATGTGTTGTTAGTCGATAGGTCACGTGCGCGAGTCCCTCTTTCCTTTTGGCTTTGCAAAGTCGTCGTCAAATGCTCTCTTAATTAATATTTTTTGCTTCGTTTTTAAGCTTTGTTATAATCTTAATTCACAATGAGGTTCCACAACCGCATCCTTCAACGAATGCAAGCCGCGTCGGGACAAGCAGCATGATTTCGATTGGTGGCACACAACAGAAGACAAGGATATAATATAAAACTAAACCGTATCTGAATCAGGTGATGCAGCGGCATCCACCTAATACTGGAACGCCACTAAATAACGAATATTTGTATCGCTCCTCCTTTATAATATAAAGTTTAAATAAAGTTAAATTTATATTCAACACGCTCACAGAACTACCATGACGTTTTGTTGCTCACGTTTCCTTAGGGTGTTGCATTTGAGATTCAGACAGTGCAAATTGTGGTGTACAAACACAGTTTAAAAAATCCGACAAAATATTTCGCCTTAATACGTAGTGTTAGGATGGAGCCTTTACTATTCGTTTGCAATCCAAGCACCTAACTGCACGTTCCCCTGGTCCGTCGTCTCGTCTTCTTTCCCATCCCGTCTTTATCCAATCGCGGCCATCTTGGTCTCTACGGGGCACGTGCGCCTTGCATAGGCCTTCGCCACACTCCTCACAGGTCTCCCCCTATTGAGACGTGAATCAGCGGGAGTAGATCTGGGACTGGCTCGCGGTAAGGTGTCAGCTGGTCCGCGTGAGCCACGTGCCGGTTTCGCCGACTAACTGGGTCCTTAAGCACAAAGTCGTTAGCAGCCAGGCACAGGAGCACACGAAAGGGCCCCGTGCGCCGTGGAGCAAGCTTCGCAGTAAAGACTTTGCTTACGGTGCCGGTCGTAATAAGTCTTCTGGGCCTGCCTCGCTTTTTCTTGGTGACCTTGAGCAAAATCGAGTGCGTCGTGCAGGCGCTGAGTGACTTCCGCCGCAAAAGCATGACATACTGACGCTGGTAGCTCAATGTCATCCTTGAGTCCCACAACTTCCCACGGGGTGCGAAGCTCTCGGTTGTAGAAAAGGAAGGCTAAGGTAAATCCCGTGACGACGCTTTCTGCCGTGCGCATCGCGAAAGCGATTTTAGGAATGTGCTGGTCCCAGTCTTTGTGGGTGGACAAATATGCTCTAAGGCTGTCTGCTACCATGCCATCGTGCCTCTCGACCATTTGTCCTGCTTGCCTGTATGGCCAAGTGTGGCGGTCGGCGATCCCCCAGGGGCTTAGGAGACCTCGCCACAGTTTACTGACGAATGGCTTGCCGTTGTCGCTGGAGATGGAAACAGGTGTGGCCGTGTTGGCAGAGAACTTGTACCATGCACTCTCTGATGTTCTTGCTGGTTGCTCTTCGTAAAGGAAAAAGTTCAATGAAATTTATGAATTTATTGATTATCACCAAATGGTGTTTGTTGCGTCTAAGTAGGTGGGCAGAAGTCCTATAATATTCACACTTAGCTCCTCCATCGATACAGTGGCCCACTGGCTGCTCATAAGTCCTTCAGGCTTCTTGCGGCGGGCTTTAGTGCGTTGGCACACTTGACAGCAACGAACGTGCCTGGCCACGTCAGCTCTCTTTCCCAAACAGACAAAGCGGGAAGAGACGCGTTTTAGAGTTTTGAAAAAACCTGCGTGAGCGTTTGTGTGATGGTCCGGTGACATCTTGAGTGCCAATTGGCGAAGGTAAGTAGGAAGCCAGGTCACCTTTCTTTCCCCACGTAGTTGAACGAGCAGACCGTTGGCTTCTATTTCGGTTATTTCCACCAAGTCTGCCAGCAGGTACCAGTGAGGGTCATCATCACGAAGCTTGATACCTTGTTTAACTCTCAGGAGCCTCGACAAAAGAGTGTTCTGCTTTTTCTCGTCAATCAATCTTGCTCTGTCGCTCAAGCAGGTGGTATCTCAGATCAGGCACATTGCTGCGGCTGCTTCAAAGGTAATCTGAGGCTCGACTCTAGTGCACAGATGGGAAACAGAGTCTCGGGCAGGATCTAATCAGGTATGTCCACCTGCTGGGGAGGTGCCCTACTTAGGGCAACTGCTGAGATATTCGCAAGCCCTCTCCGGCGCTTGATTTTGCAGTTAAAGCCCTGGAGTCAAAGCACCTAACGATTGACTCCTGGGGAGGCCTGGTCAGTGCTGAACATCCAGGATAGTGAGGAGCGGTCACAGGGGATTTCAAACTCGGTAAACTCGAGTTAAGGTCTGAACTTGTATACTGCCCTGGACCACTGTGAGACACTCCCACTCCTGGACTGTATAACGTCGCTGAGATTCGGTAAGCACCCTGCTGATGAAGGACACCCGGTTTCAGTTGTCCGGGGCCTTCCTGTAGAAGCACTGCAGCTATGCCACTACAGGTGGCATCTGTTTCAACGTCAAAGGGCCGATTAAAGTCGGGCAAATTCATTATTGCGTCGCGAGCCAGTGCATCCTTGAGGAGAGTGAAGGCATGCTCCTGCTGGTGATTCCAGATCTACTTTCGGTCATTTCCAAAGAGATCAGTTAAGGGGCAGGCACTAATGAAAAACTGTTTGATAAAGTTCCGGGAATAGCCACTCAATCTGAAAAAGACCTGCAGCTACTTGACTGTGGTAGTTAGGGGGTAGTCGAGCACGGCAGACACCTTCCCGTCGGCTGGCCTACATTGCCCAGGGCTTATTACATGGCCCGAAAAACTTGAGCGACTGGCAGCACACCTGAACCTTGTCGCGGTTCATGGTGAGTACTGCCGATCTGATAAGCTCCGTACTTCTCGGACATGTGCGATATGGCTGTTCAACGTCTCTGAACACAACTACATCGTCCATAAATGCTATAGAAAATTGGTGGTTGACTCTATTCAGGACTCTGCCCATCAGCGTTTGAAAGGAGGCTGGGCCACCCGCAACACCAAACGCCATCCTTGTGAACTCGAAGGTGCCCTGGTGGCATAGTAGCGCCGTCTTGCGAACGTCGTCCTCGCGCATAGGAATTTGAGAAAAAAAACCTTCGAAAGGTCAAAGCATGAAAACAACTCCGCTCTCTCGAGTTCTGCCAGAGCCAGTCGTTTTGGGGCATCCGATACACATGCACTTAGTGCGTGCGTTGTGCGGCCGGCAGTCTATGGCCAGGCAAAAGCCTCCGGACATTTCGGCCACCAGAACAGTTGCACTCGTCCACTCACTGGTGCTCCGAAGCAGAAGTCTGTTCCCGCAATTTTTGAAGGCAACCGTCAATAATCGTTTGTTTTGTGGAATTGACGGGGCGTAACTTGCAACGAACGGGCGCACTGTCTCCTGTGTCAATTCGGTGCTTGGCAAGGGAAGTGCAGCCGAACGTTTTGGTGAAAGTTGACCCAAAGATCTCCAACAATTTCTTTATAGGAGCACACACTACTGCTCTCTCGGCAGAGTTTCCATCGGCTTCGGTAGCACTATGGCTGGATATGGTGGCGCTAGTTGACTCCTCTTTGAAAAGGTTCTCCAGGGAGTACGAATGTTCTTCTGCCCCAAGCTTTCTGCTTGCTTTCTTTATGGCCTTCAGAAGTGGCACAATGCGCTGGGGCTCTGTTACAATTGTCCATCCCCCAAGGGCCACATGCAATGAGACATCAGTAACTAAAAGGAAATCCCTTCCTAAAACAATGTATCTGCAAAGGTCGTGTATACGCAGGAAACGTTCTGCATACGCAGGAAACGTTCTCCGAGAACCGGCCGCCCACCGGATCTTCCGCAGAAGAGAGGCAGTGGACTTGGACCAACCTGTTGCCAGTCGCATCGCGCACACCAACCTCTTTTTTGACTGGCACCTGTGGCGTGAGCGGCTGCGATACCCAGCCGACCAAAAAGCTGACGCTGGAGCCTGTGTCGAGCAGCGCCTTGAACGTTTATGACCCAAAGGTAACGTCAAGGAGACGCTCTTTAACCACAGAAGAAGTTGCTACTTGGAGCGCTCTATCGTAGGTGCACACCGAGACAGCATCTACCAGTGCCCGTGTCCCGGACACTGTGCTTGCAAATGGCCACACTTTTGGGCCCTGAAGTAGAGACCTGCACCCAAACGCCGACCCGCGGCACAGCTGCGAGCGGGGTGACCGATTCCTCCACATCTCCGGCAACGGTTGACTCCTTTCAGCACTGATGCCACTGAGACATCGGCAAAATTTAATCTGCAACTCCCACTGACGTTGTGGGTCTTGAATGCTGGTGCCTGTAGAAGGCTGGTTCGATTGCAGCAGGCTGGAGTGGCCAGCGGCACGTTGACGGCATAGCGACTGTTGCAGATGACACAGCGGCTGCTATAGCCGGTGCGAGAGTAGAGGGCATTGGAGCCTCCGTCCCGTGGAAGTCGCTGTTACCTTGTGCCCAGAAATCTAGGTCACGGGCCACCTGGTTGCTTCTTGTGGAGGCCGGCTTGAACTTAAGACGTCGCCAGGCACGTTCCATGAGGCCATCCGGTACCTTGGCAAGGTCGTTCAAATTTGCGTACTTTGTCCCTTTCGCCAATTCCTGGAGCTAGGGATACATTTGGCATAGCACGCGGTCCACCTTTTCAGAGTCGGGCACCTCCTACCCGATTTTCTCGTCAAATTCCGCAATGTTGTAAATGAGTTTCTTGAGGTTATCCTTGGGGTGCTGAGTGCGGTGTCTCAACTCGTCCTTTAGACGTCGCTTGGCGTCGATTGAGGCAAAATCGGCATGAATCGCAGCCGTGAAATCATCACAACTGCCGAAGTCACCGATAAAACGCCACCATATTTCGGCGCTCCCTTCCATTGCAGCGGGAACGTGGTGACTCCCGTAATTAAACAAACGTTTTCCAGCCTTTTGATAAATTTTTCGGGCAACTATCGATCACTGAAGCCTGCAAACTTCGGCAACTGCGCCGCAATTCTTGGCAGAGGTCCGCCAGAGGGGTAGACTTCAGCGGCCGTCAGCTCCGGTTCCTTAGCTTGGGGCACTGCAGCAGTCAGTAGCAATTGACGCACTTGAGCACAAACTTGCTCCGGCTGAATCGCGAATCCGTCGATTTGTCTTAAAAGGCGGGATATCAATAGATCTGGCACCTCCAGGTTGTACATCTTCAATCCCAGACGAGCCCCCACTTGTTAGGATTGAACCTTTACTATGCGTTCCATTCCAAGCACCTAACTGCACGTTCCCCTAATCCGTCGTCGTCTTCTTTCCCACCCCGTCTTTGTCCCCTCGCGACCATCTTGGTCTCTACGGGGCACGTGCGCCTGGCATAGTCCTTCGCCAGGCACTCCTCACACTAGCAAGAAAGATTCTTGCGGTATAATTACTTTAATACAGTTAAAATCCGGCCGGTATATTTACATTTTTATTACAGCTGTAACAGACATTGACTTCTGATACTCTTCTGTGTATCTCGATCTACGGAACTGACATGGTTGCTTAAAACATGCAAAATACACGATGCATTTCTTCACTAGCTTTAAACAAGACTTTTGCATTCACAGTGAGCAACAAAAAGCAAACAATGACACGTGCCTTGATTGCTAAAACGAAGTGAACTTCCTTGCATTGCATGGTCTTTTGAAACTGTAGAAAAATAGGAATTCCTGCGAGTAAATACAGTGCAGCTGTAGTGAATTTTAGTTCTATTATTCCTGGTTTGATATCCGCGTAGAGAAGATCCTGGAAGACAAGGATATCATTGCTTTGAGCTTGGCGAATTCGTTTTTGTGTAGACAGCCGACAATGAACTTTTTCGTTACTGTCTGCTGGGACTGACGAGAAAAAGAAAACTGCGGGCAAAAACACAAGGACAAGGCAAAACAAAACAAGCAAAGGCAACACAGGAAAAGCACTAACTTCATTCCCTTTGCGTTTTCTGCTCACGACGCTACTTTAATTCTGTTGGAAGGACCTTTTGGTCCAGGCTATACAATCGTTAAAAAAATACTTTTACATAATGTCTCACGCAGCGTGTTAAGCGGGAAAAAATGTAAGCCAAATTTATTTGACAACGTCATTTGCTCATTAATGTATCCATTAGGAAAGCATGTCATGAGTCTTAGGCATGAAGATATTAATGGGATATGAGGACGTTGTGCAAATCCTAAATAAATCGTAAAAGTGCAGACAAGTTCATGTAAGTTAAACATGATACTTAAAACCAGAAATTCTTGTCGAATACGAAAAACCTTACAAGTGAACTCTTAGCTGCTTGTATAGCGGCGATTCGCCGTTGTGATCAGAATGTCTGTAGACTTTACTCCATTATCTCGCCTGCGGTGAAATAAGCATAACATTTTGAACTTAACATTGGTTTAATATACCCGAAAACAAAACATTGCTTAAAATAGGGAAGATGGAGAGCGAAACCTCTTGAGTGAAGCTTTCATCCCTTTCTCTCAGAGCCAGCATCTTGGAAGTTTTTGTATTTTTACTATTCCTATTCATTCAGAGACGTTTGATGCTTGTCCTGTTACTTGTAACATTTGCTGGCGCATTTGTTTTTAATTTGGGGTTTATAAACATAACTACGCGACTGTAAACAGGCTGCTCATTCTTCTTCGTGATCGGTGAATACTGTAAATTCGTTTTATTTGTTGCCACATGTTCGCTGACTAAATTCCGTTTAAACCTTTATCGCAACTCGAAGTTTTTTTGTGTGTGTGTGACCATGCTTAAAGTCCCATCCCATCCGAAAACATCGGCAAAAAAATCATTGATTTTAAAACACAAAAGAGAACTGCAATAAAGAAATATATTAAGATGCTGCGAATTAAAGAAATATAGTTGAAGCTTTCGTTTTCCAGTGTTTATCACAATAATAAATAACTCAATATATATTTTATTCTAGGTAATAAATCGGAAGCAAAAATCTCCTGGAAACACTCACACACACGCACAGACAAACACACACACACTCACATATATATATATATATATATATATATATATATATATATATATATATATATATATATATATATATATATATATATATATATATATATATATATATATATATATATAATATATATATATATATATATATATATAAATATATATTTCATGGTTTCAATAGAATCTTTGAGATTTCCCGAATGTTCTGGTCAAAGCAGGTGCTAGGGATTTTTTCAAAAGGTAAAAAAATACCTTAATGCACAAATTAAAAAAAAGAACTTACATCAAACTTCACTTTTATGTTTTGTTGTGTCAACCCAACAAACAAATTGAAAACGTTTGTCTAAATAAAGTGGTATAAGTTATGCAGCTTTTTTTGGGAGGTTCTCTTACTAAAGTACATATACACAGTCAGCAAGAAAACGCTTCCGTGTGCCGCAGTCGGTTCAACGACATTTGGATTTCCTTCCAGTATACGTTGTTTCAAAGTCATGATCAATAGGTATTGTTTAGAGTGAAGAGCTGTCACAACGTTAGTGAAATTCGCTTCGAACAGACATACCTCTAATCTTATTGTAAACACGTGGTTAAGAGCACCTGGTAACTGAGGGATCGGCCCCAGGAAATTTCTTTTACGCCATCAATTATAAACAATATGCATTGTTAACAGTGACGAAACTCAGGAGACGACAGTGAACTTCGTTTGGAGGCTGGAAAATTCTAACCTCCCTGTAAAGATGCGGATAAAGGACAATGATATAGTAGGAATGTGGTTGGTTACGTTGCTTTAGCGTCATCAACTGGCGATCATTTGTGGTGTCAAAAGTCGAAAATGAACTTGGACATTAAGACGTATGTGAAAATGACAATCCGCTGAAGAAGGTACTGCTTGTTTCACACGACACTGTAAACGCCAATTCTTTAGCAATAGTCAATGACTACAAGTATCTATGTGTTAGTTACATCTACTTACAATTTAATCTGGAGTTCTCACATTCGGCAGGTTAGTGCCAAAGAGTCTAGAAAGCTGTGGTCGCTGAGAAGGACCGTGGTGAACTATACACCTGTATCGAAGCTAAGGTCGTATAAATCTCTAATTTGTCCTTTACTGAATATGATCACATCCTCCATGTGTGGGTTCACGTTGTGAACCCCCCCCCCCCCCCCCCTGGAAAGGGTTCCCAACATCTGATAGGTTAATTTATAATTTATATGGCACAGAATGAGATGTTTTACCGTATTATTCTTCGTCGGGACTGCATAAGTGGTCATGCCGATTGAAAGTATAGCGCCTTAAGTTTTAACAGAGTATAATACATAAAACAACTTACCTAAGATTCGATGTCAATCTTTAGTATTACATGAGCCGTCACACAAGACAAAAGCATTAGAAACTGCTTCAAGATTTACGTTGCATGAAATGAGATTTAATATAATATTTTCTTACGCTTACATTTTTTATAGTTGAACTGTTTTACCCGCAGCGTCAAGGGCATTGTCTTTTTTCTTGCATTTTCTAGTGCCATTTAGGAACTTCATTTCGTTGAATTCGCTTGAAGGACTAAACTGCTTATTTTTTTTACATATTATTTGTAAAATTTATTTCCTTTCCCGGATATTATTCTGCCTACACCATGCCTTGGACTTGAAGAGTTGGCCGGCAGTATCTACAAAATAAATAAAATACATTATTAAATATTATTTGCATTGTCTCTTAGGGCTCAAAAAAAACATAAACTGCGCACAATAAAATATAGACAGGCCAAAGCAGTCTTCAGGAAAAGCGCTTATTTCTTTCGATTGATTTATGCATATTTTGTGCTCTATTTTGTAATCGTCAATCTCAAATCAAGTCGTCCAAATTGCTGCATTATGTCTGTTTCGAAAAGCGAATTGTGTGTGTAGGACATCTTCAAGAAACAAATTATCTTTACACATAACTACCGAGCAGTACGCTAACTTCCAACTTGAAAAGGTAGAAGTGTTGTAAGTTGGACGATTTGGTATGATGACATGGCGAACGTAACGGCATGTTTCTTTTGTCTGTCCTTGTCTTTTTGTGCGCTCTTACGTTCACCTTCAAAAGGTAGGCTAGACAAATTACACGAGGTTGCATATGCTACAATTGCATACGATCTGGCAGTTTTTACATGCGGTCGGGAATAAACGTTTTATGTAAAAATTGGGAATGAGCGTTTTTTTTAAATTTCCTCTTTCAACATGGAAGTGCTAGCTTAATTAAAAATTTACGTGATGGCCAGGCCTTAGAAACAATAAAAATGCGGAAACGTGCACTGATTTCAGTGAAATGAGAGATAAGTGTAAATTATATTTTCGTTAGTCAATTTTTGTTCTAAATAAGAAAAAAAAAACCGCTGGTAACTCAAAGCGAATACCGGAGCAAAGCCTGTCCAGTAGCGCTGGATTCTAATTTTGAGTATCAGCATTTGAACTATTGCAGCAGTCGCTTTTTTTTCCCTTTATAGGCCGACGTACACTTCGCGCGGTTTATTTTAGCCCACCCCTCTTTTCCTATATACTCTCCATGTTTTCCTCGGTTCCTACTTGGCTCCCCTCGCATTAGGAGACCTGAGCGCCAAGAGCATTTTTTACCAGCAGAAAGCCGAGGTCTCACGTCGGCCTTTAAGAAACGATTTATGCCCATTGT
>JABSTQ010007336.1:0-70343 GCA_013358835.2 Ixodes persulcatus
TTTCCAGGAAGGCACGCGAGGTTCTTTTGCACTCCCTATAAGGTGGCAGATTTGTTTCGGCAGAGCTTTTGGTAAAACGCAGTCTCAAAACTAGATATACTTGGCGTCAACTATTTTGTGTTGAATTGTAAAGGCTAGAGTAGCTTCTACAGTGCTTCAGTTCAGCACTTTTGCGAGAGCATGTGGTTTAGTGTTGCATCTCATTTGCATGGTCTAGAGAAACTAGAGCTGACAGAGTTGGGAGCATTCCGGAATAACAAAACGCCGACTATAGATGCATTGAGAGATGCGCACATGCGAACTGTGCATTTCTTAAAAGTGGATTCGAGCAAAGGTAAAAACAATATGTGTACTTACGGCGGCCATACTAGCCATACTTGCCTTCCTCAAGCATGATAACTTGTCCCTCGGTAGCACCATCCAGTAAGAAGCACCAGCAACACGACTCCTGGATTGAATGACGACCCGCCTCAGGTCTTGGAAGGAGATCCGAAACACTGCTTTAGGCCAGATGTTGTACCTGGCAGGGCAGGGGCTAAAAGTAGAAATTAACAAATTTATTTGAAGTGATACATTCCTATAGCATAAACTCTAGGATAGCAGAATTTTTTAGGTCAGTGATGTGTTTTAATTAAACACAGAAATGGTTGGTTTATATGATGAACCAGCAGCCCCCGTTTTGCATAAGTGTAACGCAGTGTCTAAAGTTACGTCCGACGGAACCCGAAATAAAAATTAAATTTACGCCCAACGTAACTTTACGTCAAGCATTCGAGTGACATCCGACATAACCCAAAATAAAAATTAAAGTTACCGTATTTATTTGAATATAAGTCGACCTTTTTGTTTTTTTCGGAAATCGTGACCAAAGAATTTCGACCTACATTCGCGACCCTACCGGGAGCATGGAGCTATTGAGTCACCAAGCCGGCGTTGCCGTAGAGCCGCGCCGCTTCTCGTTTCAAAAAGCTTTTGGTGCACGGAAAAAAACAAAACAGCAGCAGTAGACGGCCCGTCCGCGGTAGCCGCGCGGCTGCCACGCATCCCTCGGGCGTCGGGTTTCGCCATCGCGCCTGTAGCGTTCCCCTCGCCGGGCAACGGGGAAGGGGAGGGAGAGGGAGAGGAACGCGATGCGCCATGGACTTTGCCCTCCATCCTCGCAAACGCGCACACAAAAAAAAGGAAAAAAAGGAGGTTACTTTTGTATGTTGCTTAAGGCGGCTCGACTCGCGGCGTTGCTTGCGTCTTTGTATTTTGTCTTCCGTCGCTTCGCCCGTCTCCACCTTCTTTCGTTTCTTCTTGTGGTCATTTTACAACGGTGTGAGGGAGGTATTGTTACGAATTTGCGAGAATGTCTATCAAGCTGACGAAGCTTCGGACGACGATGACATGTCCAGAAGTTCTTACGGCGATTAAGTTTTTGGCATCGCCCCGTAATTTAGCTGCGAGTGCTGTAAATAAAGGTCTGTTTATATCTTTCTTTTGCCCAACCTTTCCCCTGTTCTTAAAAATAAAAAAAGGTCGACCTATATTTGAATTATTTTTTTTATTATTCTCGGTGGGTTCAATAAATACGGGTCGACCTATTTTCGTGGTCTACCTATTTTCGAGTAAATACGGTACGTCCCACGAAACTCTAAATAAAACTTAAAGTTATGTCCGACGTATCTTTACCCCAAGGTTTCAAGTTACGCCCGACATAACCCAATGTGAAAAGTTACGTCCGACGGAACTCGAGATAAAAAATAAGTTACCCCCACCCGCTGCCCGTTTCGACCTGGATGAGTTTCGTACCGGCGTAGGTCGTGGTACCGGCACGCGTTCGTGTAATTATTATTACTACACGCGTTCGTGTAATTACACACGAGCAACACAATTTTTCTAGATCACGGCACATATAGGGGCTTTAGACAAGACGATGGGCCCTCAATCTGTCCTACAAACCAACACAGTCCAACACTGATGTCTCAGGCTCGCAGCATGCGTGCTGAGAAGTTAACATCGTACATCGTTTTCAAGCATGGCTCCTCGTTCATCGGCTCGATTTACATTTTCGGTAAATGACAAACCGTGATGAAGCACAATTATTCTAGCTCAAAATTGTCACGAACACTTGGCACGCATGCTTACACTGAAGCGCACCTAACTTAATTTAAAAGTAGAACAGAAAGGGGACGAGATTCGCTTACCGCTTCACTAAGAGACAGACACCTTCGGATCCTAGGCCTACCGGACGAACTTCGAAGTCGTCGACGGTCCGGGGATCGGACGAGGAAAGCGGGCCGCGCTGCGCTGACCCAGGCTGACCACACCTGGGTGAACTATGAGAGGCGCCGTCGAGTTGAGAATCAGAGTCGCAGTAGAAACGGACCGCCAAACATCTGTTCCGTACAACGTACAACGAGCCGACGTCCCCCACGCAGCTACGCCTCCGCCATCTTCTCCGCGACGACGGGAAGCGGGGATGGCGGGGAAGCCGAGCAGTGGAAGCGGAAGTCACTGGGCGGCCGCTTTACGTTTCGCTTTTAGCCGACGCCGGCTTCGGTTGCGGAATCGTGGGGTTGTAGCTGGTTGCGACGAGAGGAGCCACGAAAAGACGCCGAGTTGGCCGTGTACGAGTCACGGTACGAGCAACGGGCCGTTTGCCGCTGTCGACCGGTGACGCGGTATCCTCGGCTTGGTGTCACGATCGGTTTGTTGCCGTGCACGTTGGCTTTGCTATGCGGTACGGCTGGTGCGGCTGTCGAATACTTGTGGTACACATTATTCGAGACAGTCGCCCCAAGACGTCGCCGTGAAGAGTTGACCGAGGAATTCGTGTGAGCTCAACGTTGGTCTATGTTCCGTTTCGACATGTATGGTATATGTAACGATACCGGTGGTAAATTATGGACGTTTTTTGTGGAAGATGGCGGTCGCCTTTCTGCATGTATAACTTGGTGATACCGGTGGTCTTGAGGTATAAGCGTTGTTTTAGAAAGATATCGGTCGCCTACGTCATCGGACGCAAAATCATACCAGCCGCACCGAATCATATCGGCAAGCAAACTGGCTGCCAGTATAGACAGATGCGGAGCGATAGCGGTGCCGGTATCTCCAGTTATGCAGAACGCCAAACCAAACTAGCTGCTTTCATAATAACTAGAAATTATGTTGGCGTCATACCATAACTGTACGAGCCGCAGGTATGTTTCTTGTACGTTTTTCCAATAGGGTGGTACAGCGCTAACTACTGTCCGAAAACGAGGATAAAAGCGCGGCATCTGCATGTCATCGTCCTATTTCATTTGATGTTGGTTGAGTCGAGGTGGTAGCTTTAGGATGACAGTCTACTTGCGAAGTAAACGTGGAGGGTCCAAACTTCTGCACGAAGGATTCGAATACGACAAGGAGCGCTGCTTCAAAGAGAAGGTGAGTGTTGTTTGCCTAAAGCATTGAATAGCGATTGTTTTCAAATTTGTAAGAAAGGCTGCGAAGTCAATCATTTGTTTAGCTTATTTTTAGCGTATTTCGTGGCCTAATCGTATATGGAATAGAATAATATCACTATGATGGGATATGGCTCTTAGTTAATTATTATTAAAGAAAACTGAAGCGGTTTTGTATTTGAGAGAAAACACCCAAATCGTCTTCATTTGGCCTCCAGAATCACAAATATCGAAATTATTTTTCAATATGTTTCACGGAGGCTGCAGAAATTAATTTTTAAAAGCACGACTGTAGCCCCCCTTCCCGGGGCGGGGCGTCATATTAGGAGTTTTCGGAACCTCCGCTCCCGCGCATCTACAGCGTCTGTCAAAGCTATGCACGCGTACTCTTTTTTTTTAAGTCAGAAAGAGACGTCACGACTGGTGTCGGTGTGGGGGAAAATACCTAACAAGCTTGCAATTGCACGCGCTGCCCACACGAGCGACACGCGCTTGGTGGCCCAAAGATCTGGGTATAGCGTCACGACTGGTCGGAGGTTTTTCGTGTTTTCTCGCGTTTAGTTACATCTCCGGAGAAAATTAATGTGATATTCTGATTCAAGGGATAAAAATACGCTAAAATTCACCTCTCGCTCCTTTTTTTTTTTTAGGAAGTGTTTTAGCTTCCCTTTGATATTAGAATAAAGGCTGATTCACACTGCCCCATTTTCTTACGTTAAGTTACGTTACGACCGAAACATTCCTGCCTTGAATGTCGCGTGTCATGCTTTCTCCTTGAACTGGTAGCCTCGCTTAACATGAAGCACAGAAGTCCCGGTGACTTCAACGTAATATTTCGTAACGTAACTTAACGTAAGAAAATGGGGCAGTGTGAACGGGCCTTAAGGGTCAAACTCTAAACGACTTCGATTTAATTCACCTTTTATTCCTCGCAGACATATTGGAAATGCAGCAGGAAGCTCGAATGCAAGGCAAGGGCACATACCATTGATGGGGAAGTTGTGCAACTCATCAACGAACATACTCATGCCACCTGCCAAATGGAACATGAAGCCAAGTTGGCTTACTCCTCGATGAAGGAGAGAGCCAGAACGACGGAAGAATGCAACCAAGCCGTTGTCGGACGCCTCATCACCGAGATGACGCCGGAAGCGTGGAGCTACCTGCCACCTCAAGATACCATCAAGAGAACACCGAGGTAAGCATTTAGGCTACTATAATTACTACCCAGTTTGCAAATATAGTCCTTAATAATATATTTTGGGAGGAGAAAGTTTAGAAGAGGTATGAAAAATGGCAGGGGGATCAATACTTACTATACTTTCGTTATTTTTACCGTTAAAAAGAGCGTTTAAGCGCGTACCTCTGATGAGCTAGTCGGTGTTAACGATTAGGAAAATAAGAGGGGAACAGGACAGGGCGCTTAATTGCATGGCGCGTCACATAAAAACAGAATAAATAACAAGGCGCGCGCTACAGTTCACAACCATGAGCAGACTTGTTCCCCTCTTACTTTCCTAGTCGTTCGCTATTTTTATTTCACAGTCTAGAGGTGTTTAGCGCGTAGCTCTTCGTAGTGTTTAAAATCGCACATTGCACGCATTTCTTATTCACATGTGTCACCGTTTTGAACCGTGATGCCAACGATATCCCGACTATTTTACGTGCAGGAGAGTTCGTCCAAAGGAGCAAAGGCCGATCCCCCTACCCTTGAGTTTAGAAGACGTTACCATTCCAGCTGACTACGCGTCGAAGAAAGACGGCTCGAGGTTTCTTGTATTCGACTCCGGTGTGGAAGATCAGGACCGCTTCCTTATTTTCTGCTCGTGCCACGCCCACGCCACTTCATACCGAAAAACTCGGAAAATGGCGGAATGTCAAAATTGTATTTAAGATAATGAGTACAAGAGTTAAGTATATAGAAGTCATGCTTGTTAATTAAGGTGTTTTCTTTTGTTAGAACTTCCCAGAGTTGCGTCGGCATTGTTTTTCTTTAGCTTTCTTGGTGGGTGTCGGCGTTTTGGAGGGAGCATTTGCGTGGGCAGAGCGGCCGAGAGGAGGGAGCGGCTCCCCCGCGGTCGTTAGGAAACGTCTCGGGTTTAGGGAGTCTGCTCGGACCGACCGCGGGACGGCCCGTTCTTGGGGATGTTTGTGGATGTTAACCGAGTGTGCCTGTGTGTAGAAGGTTTTGCCGCTTAGTGTGAATTTGTCGCTCTTTGCCCGATGCAATAATTTAGCGGTTACCGCCAGCCAGACTGGAAAGATTGGACAGAACAACTCTACAAGGAATTCGGGTTTGGCGGTTGCAGCGCCAGGCTGACAGCTCGCCGACAATTGGAGGACCGTGTACCACGTGGGAGTGGATGAATTTGAAGAGATTGGTCTGTTCCTGAGGGGAAAGGAGGCCCCTACGGGCCTACAAAAGGAGTGCGGAGAGGATTTTTGGAGATTCGGACTTTGGATTTCTTTGAGAGAAATTGGGGGACGGGGGTCGAGACGTTAGACGAGGCAGGATGGTCTCCCAAATTGGGACTTGTAACTAGAGTGTAAATAAATGCACATAGTTCTATTAAAGCAGTGCGTCGACCCGTCATTCAGCGACGTTCGTGCCACCACGCTCCAGCCCATCGGAGCGGAACCTGCCTCCCACACCATCGGGAGGAAACAACAACAGAACTTTAACTGGCGCAGTCGACAGGATCGGAGTCGGCGGTCGAGGGGTGCTCCGGGTCCAACCCTGCATCGGCTCCTGGCTAGGACGCGGATAACCACGGCGAGAACGTGGACGACGGCGAGATGACGGCGAAAATAGCCTTGATTCCTCCGATCCAGGCGTTGAGACGGAAGCTCCGACTGCGGAGAGGCACCGACTTCGGGACCGGGGCCGTGTCGTCACCGAAGGTCAAGCCGGCGGTGCATCGCAGGGCGACGCCCGGGAAGGAGGCAGCGTCGTGCTGCCCCAGAAGGGGGAGTTTGGACGCAAAGGGCTGCGGGGGCGGCAAGCGCCAAATGAGCACGGAGGAGAGGAAGAAGCCACTCCGGCCAGTGGCCAGAGCTCGCACGCGAAAACGGCAGATCTCCACTTGGAGCTCGGGATCAGTGAGTGTCGTGGAAGCGACCGACTGCGCGCCGCCCGAGGCAGTCCTCAGAACGTCTTTAACGACAACGAGGTGGACAAGAAGACGGCCACGATTAGGGGGGTAGCTAGCGAGGCTACTGGGTTTTTGTTTCGACTTTAGTCGACATTTATTTCACGGCCCTCTGATTCATTTTTTTTTGTTGGCCCTTCGGTTTGCCCCTAGGTATTTTATATTATACAAAATATATATTTTTTGTGTTAGTCTTTATTCTCTGCGGGAAAAATTTGAGTGTCCGCACGTATTTGAACCGTGCTTCGTAGTCAGAGCGTTGGTAAGCATGTCGAGGCTAGACAAGCGTGATTAGGGCTTGATGATTATGCCGTAGTTTTGAGAGCTCCCACCACTGATTTTGCGGGACCCTGGAATGTACAGGAGTGGGTCCAACCTGTGTGTGATTGTTGGTGGCAGTTTTGACGTGGGACGTGACAGCTATCTTGACAATTATTTTCTTGGTGCACCCATTCTGGTCTGTGCTCAGACGTTTTGCCGGCGGCAGCAGTGTGTTCGCCGTTTTAGTATTTCTGGTTGTAGAATGGTAATCATTTTTTTTTCGGTGCCGTTTGATTTTGTTGACACTTACGGATGAGCGCTTGGTGAATATTTAGAGCGTAATGCTGACGTTGTTGCTCTTGGTTAACTGTGGGCCAAGCGGTCGGTTTGAATGTTTGCCAGTGCGCTATTCGGGGAAGGAATTTATGTTGCGCTTACATCAAGTGTCAACGCAACAGTCTGGGTGGGGAGGAGTTAAGTATATAGAAGTCATGGTTGTTAATTAAGGTGTTTTTTTTTTGTTAGAACTTCCCAGAGTTGCGTCGGCATTGTTTTTTTAGCTTTCTTGGTGGGTGTCGGCGTTTTGGAGGGAGCATTTGCGTGGCCAGAGCGGCCGAGAGGAGGGAGCGGCTCCCCCGCGGTCGTTAGGAAACGTCTTGAGTTTCGGGAGTCTTCTCGAACCGACCGCGGGACGGCCCGTTCTTGGGGATGTTTGTGGATGTTAACCGAGTGTGCCTGTGTGTAGAAGGTTTTGCCGCTTAGTGTGAATTTGTCGCTCTTTGCCCGATGCAATAACTTAGCGGTTGCCGCCAGCCAGACTGGAAAGATTGTACAGAACAACTCTACAAGGAATTCGGGTTTGGTGGTTGCAGCGCCAGGCTGACAGCTCGCCGACCATTGGAGGACCGATTACCACGTGGGAGTGGAAGAATTTGAAGAGATTGGTCGGTTCCTGAGGGGAAAGGAGGCCCCTACGGGCCTACAAAAGGAGTGCGGAGAGGATTTTTGGAGATTCGGACTTTGGATTTGTTTGAGAGAAATTGGAGGACGAGGGTCGAGACTTTAGACGAGGCAGGATGGTCTCCCAAATTGGGACTTGTAACTAGAGTGTAAATAAATGCACATAGTTCTATTAAAGCAGTGCGTCGACCCGTCATTCAGCGACATTCGTGCCACCACGCTCCAGCCCATCGGAGCGGAACCTGCCTCCCACACCACCGGGAGGAAACAACAACACAACTTTAACTACAAGATACTCGGAATTGTAATTAAAATGGATTATCAAATACTCTCGATCAAAGGTATTTGCAAGATACCGAGATACGTCTAAAAGTATTTGAGATACAGGATCTTGAGTAGAGTATTTGAGATAGGCACAAATCTGGTTTTGGGTCACTTCTGGGCTTCACAGTTACTTTGGAAGTTCAAAAGCTGGCCTTTATAGAGCTGTCTTGTTCACTCGGTGTTGACAGAAGGGTAGACGCTATGCGTGTTTTAGGCCACTCATGTCTCCGATTAGGGTCACGTGACTACAGTCTCGAAGCTGGTGATAAGCCAAAATACGGCACCTGCCTGAAGCCCAAGGCCACACATAGCATCCGCTGCACTATCAACCTTGGCTACAAGTGGCAAATCCTCTCGTTCTGTTCATTGTTGGGATGCCCCTGAAGATTAGTCTTTGTGAGCGCACCCCATTCTGGCCTTCAAAGAGCTTCTGATTTTCTACTCCTTCTCTCTTTTTTTATCTCTTCCTAAGCTTAAAGCGTGGTAGAAGGTGCGCATTCGCCGGACTAATCCACCGTAGACTTTTTATCGCTTGACTGCGCTCTCTAAGCGCGGGAAGTGGCAGAAGCGTGATCGCGTAATTTGACGGATGACGCATTAGCCGTTGAGAATCTTGGAATGCCTGCTTGCAGACCTATTTTAGCGTGTAATGTGGCCTGCGGGGCTTCCGTGGCCGCTTCTGTGGTAAACGGTATCTTGTTCGAAAAGTGCTACCCGCATGTCGACAACAAGTGATTTATTCAAAGAAGCCCAAGAAATTATTGTGATGCGTTTAGTGTTCGGTTTGGGAAATGATAGCTTGTGAAACATCGTGTTGAATCTTCACGGACGTCCATTTGTTTTTGTGTTTGAGTGGTTGTTCTGCAGTGCCCGTGTCGGCCCATATACTCGGATTACATCTTTCAAGTCCGGTATTGCCAACGTAAGTGCGCTTCGCGCACTTGCGTTGACAATACTTCTTCGCGACAATTGACCGTTCTTCTACAGGTACAGTCGCCGGCCATATGAGCTCCCCCGGCCGAACGCCGACCGGATCAGCGAAAATCCCACACGCGGCGCTTCGAGCGTTGCCGCGTTTTGGGAGCCGGGCTATTGGGACCAAACCATTCCGTTATCAAAGGGGTGGACGCATAGCTTTTATCGGGATTCCAGGCTTTAGAAGTGTGAATCACAAAAACGTGGCCGATTAGAATTGCCGTCTTCGAGTGTTGGCCCCAAATGTTCGGAGATGATGTTATAACTGCTAATAAACTAGAGCTTGCTTTAGGCGTATATAAAACAGCAGTGTTCGATCAATGCTTACAAATGTAAAAACCCTATGTTTGATATGATATTATCATATTAGGCATAACAACAATGATCCATCGGCAAGCGAGAAGTGGCCGACCAGGAAGCCATCTGCAAAGTCATCGTGTAGAGAATTAAACTTGGCGAAGCAACACGCTTCTGAGCGCAGAACAAAAAAGTCTCCTCGATAAAACGCGTTCATGAAAGGTGCCTAAATCTTTATTCTGCTTCGACACAAATCTTTTTTTTTGTTATCTATAGCATATCCTTATAGATTAAATAAATTATTTCAAAATCGCTTGTCATTGTCTAGTCTAGGTTTAAGGAAGATTGTAAGAAAGCTTGTGCGTAGGATTACTCTTCGGGTTGGAAATATTTAAAATGACAAACCGGTTTTGCAAATAAAAAAGTAGCATATAACACGTCAGAGATATTATGCTGTGAAGAATTTCGATAAGCCGTCTGCGTTAACCTACAACTGGAAGCGGGATTGTAATCGGCCGTGCTTCAGATTCATGTTCCAAAACGCGGAATTCTATTAAACTTCCTGCGTCCACCCCTTTGATAACGGAATGGTTTGGTCCCAATAGCCCGGCTCCCAGAATGCGGCAACGCTCGACGCGCCGCATGCGGGATTTTCGCTGCTCCGGTCGGCGTTCGGCCGGGGGAGCTCATATGGCCGGCGACTGTACTTTTCCATATGACCTCGAAGATTAGGCAGTGTCTATCTTCCGGCAGCCAGGAAAATAATTTCCCTGAAATTCTACCGGCAGTCCCCTGTCATTAGCTGTCTGAACTCATGTCACAACTGCAGGTAGAATACTGAATTTTTTTATCCTTCCTGCGTTTTGTGATAAAACGTTCCACGGCCATCTTTTCGTAGATACACGTTTCATGGACACACGTTTCGTCGACATTAACGTTTCATCGACATTCGTTACGCGAATTGCACTCTGTAGGAGCATTTCGTCGCGCGTGTATTCCTGAGGCGCCTACCCTTTCCCGCCGCTTCTTAATGAGTCCGCAGCGGCTCATTACAAAAAAAAAACTATTTTGAGCTTTTTATGTAACTTTCCGTGTTGATGAAACTGTCTGTCGATTAAACGTCGTTCGATGAACTGATTGCATCGCCAATGTGGGGTGACTGACGTTAGAATTTCGGGAAAAAATTCTGCCGGCTGCCGGGAATTTGGAAACTACCCAAGAATTATTTCGGTGATTGTATGCTTTTGAAACTTCTCATTGGTATAACAGCTCTTTTCAAACTTCTCATTTGTATAACAGCTGACTAGTACCTCATCACACATTACAAATTGCTTAGTTTGTACTTCTCAGCAGGATAGGCTGTGTGTAATAAACTTCTAAGAGATTTCAAAACAATGCCTTGTGACTGGTAACCTTCTTTTTTTTCCTTTATGCAAAGAGTTAGGCGAGTGTTTTTTTTTTGTTTTTTTTTAAGGGTTTTCTTGATCGTTTTAGATCAGTTTTTCAAAGTCGAAACGTCTTAAATAAGTTTGAGATGTCCCACTTTTTTATATCTAAATACAAGGTCTGCGCTTTTTTATATTAAGATGTACAGTGTCAGTTATCAAAATATAAATTTATGATTTTTTTACTTTGATTTCCACTTTTTGCCCTTTCCCAGTTATTTCCCATAGCACAGGCTTTCTTCTGAAGCAAAATAATAATAGCAATAGTGGAATAACAAACAAATAAAACTCAAATAAAAGTTTCACAAAACTATGAATTGGTTCTGAATGCGTAATTTGCATGTTAGATCCCCATGGTACAAAGCACAAGACATTTGGTTTTGTCCCTTGTAGTTTTTCTATACCAGGGTCTGGAAGATGACTAAATATTACAGTAGCGGGGATTCAAGGTGCAAAGCCATTACTCTAATATCCAGGTCATAGGAAACATTTATAACAGTAAGATAGCAAATGGATTACTGGAATAGCCAATGTTTGGAGTGAACTGCTAATGCTTGTAGAACACATAGCTAACAGTGGCCAAATGTTGGCTCGAATTATGGCTGGGTAATGGCCCACTATAGGTGCCAATGGCGGCCAATGTTGGCTGAAACGGTAGCTAGATAACGGCCCGCCATTGGCACAAAATAACTGGGCCAATATTTGCTAAAACGGTGATTGAGCAGTGGCCCAACATTGCCCGGAACAATGGTTGAGCAACGGCCAAACAATGGCAGCAATGAAGGGTCAAAATTATCTAGAACGATGGCCCAAATCGGCACCAATGACGGCCCACATTGGATCGGGTAGCGTTTCCAGTATTGTTCAATATTACGTCGGTCATTGCCGATGTGGGACCACCATTGGCTGGAACCAAGGTTTAGCAATGGTTCTACATTGGCACACATAATAAAGCCAACATTGGCTGGAACGATGGCTGAACAATGGCCCAACGTCGGCACCGATGACTAGGCCGACGTTGGGCCGGGTTCCGCGTTCAATATTGTTCGATATTGAGGCCGGCTTTTACCAATGTTAGGCCAATGTCAGACCAACATTTGTGTGCTCCCTGGGTGAATACGTTGATGCAAATTTCGAATAAGCACTTTATTTTAAGAATTGTTTACGACGCAATCATTGACGTCAGCGCGACTGCGACGCGCCGCTTCGAAATTGAGCATCTGCTTTGTCTTTGTGTGATCGTTTAAGCTTCTGTCTCTGCGTAATCTTTTCATGTTCAAACTGTTTCCTCACCATCATTGCAGCTTCGTGTGTGTGCGTTGTCCTGCTTTAGTATAATTGTTTAATGTTCAAGCTGTTTCACCACCATGTGCCAACTAGCTCACTCAAACCGATAAATGCTTCGTAGCACGGGCGCAAATTGAAATCTGTGTGTACTTCCGCTCATGCGCTTCGCCTGTTTATCTGGTTGCGCCCAACGAGCTTGAGTAAACTTAGAGAGGTAAACCAGCGGCCAAAAATGCACCCCCCCCCCCCCGATTGCCGCCATCTTGCCTGTTTGCCGCATTAGTGATCACGTAAGGTTAAGGTGGCTGCGCCCAGAGATGGGCCAGATTAGGTTGGCCAGATCACGGTGACCAGATGGGCACTCTGGGGCTGCGTTCCAATCTTACTTAAATGGATCCGAGTTACTCCGGCGGTTCAAGTCACGTGACAAGACAAATACAGCAATGCTGGACGCAGGTAGGTTTTTGGACGCAACGGGTACGAGACCTTCACCCAGGAGAGAGATTGAAGCTGTGTTCGATTTACCTGCACCTCCTGCACCGGTGCAGAAAAGTGTAGTGCGGTGTACTTCCGGTCGTATCTCAATGCACATACCGGAAGTAGTTGCCCTACACTTTTCTGCATCGGTGCAGGAGGTACAAGGAAATCGAACGCCGCTTCTATTTCACTCCTGGGTGAATGTATCGTACCTGTCGCGCTCGAAAACGTACCCGCGTCCAGCGTTGCTGTATTTGTCTTGTCACGTGACTTGATACGCCAGAGCAGCTTGGATCCATTCGAGTAAGATTGGAACGCAGCCCCAGGGGGGGGCCCATCTGTTGACCGTGATCTGTTCAATCTGATCTGGCCCACCTTTGACGCAGGCATTTTAACATCACGTGATGACTAATGTGGCAAAGAGGCAAGATGGCGGCAACCGGGGGGTGGGATGCCATTTCCGCTGCAGGCAGTGGGTTCCGGTTTACTTCTCTAAGGTAAGACTCAAGCTCGTTGGTTGCGCCGCAGCCATGAGTGATTTCTTTGCAGCTTGGGTGCAAATATGAATATATGTGCATAGTACCACTCTGTGTATACGTGGCGCGGGTTTATCTGCTTGCTACGACGAAGTGGAGGACGACGTCCTAAAGGACGATGTCAAAGTTGACGTCTAAAACGACCTCTGGGACAGCCTCTGGGGTGATCTCATGAAAAGAGAACGTCTTGGACGACCTCAAGGACGACGTCTAGGACGACTTCCAGGATGACGTGAAAGACGTCAGGTTCTTCGAAGAGGGTGCGAATGTAAAGGAGCACATACAACGCTACTCGACTGGGTCTGACGTAGCAAAGTCGGGCAACACTTTAATCTTATCCAAAAGGCCCAGATAAATTAATGGAACGGCAGGGACGTTTCTTTGTCAATCCTGCTTTATCGGCGGAAATAGGAACGATATCAGACTGTTAACTTTGAAGGTGTCGATTTCAGAACGCAATTATCCCAAGCCTCCGCCGTACTTTTTAGAAACCATTAAACTTGTTTGTCCCAGCAGGTAATCTTTGTCGTGACGTCACACGTATGAACCAAGGTAGTCTCCGCGCGCTCTCTCGTGCTGCTCTTGTTTGGCGCCTTAAGAATTTCTCGCCCCGTCAATGAAAACAACGAGACGATGATGAACGGATCTGCAGGTCTGCGAGAAAGGAAAACGTCCCGGCAATTTTTCGGCTCCTCCCTCCACTTTGCCATAACACAAAGAATATTTGTGTTTGACGAGTGTAGCGACCCCGAAAGGTTCACGAATTCGGGGGGGGGGGGGAAAAGCTAAGGAATCTATCGCACTAAACATTATCGCGATTAAAGCATTATTCGGTTAATCGGCAGGTTAATTGATAAACTTACGAGCACTAGTACCATCACTTCTTAAACCGGTAAGCTTTCTTAGAATCTTCAGGCCACTTCGAGGTATGCCTCTGGCCGTTTATTTTCTCCACTACATTTAGCGGATAAAATGGCGTCACATAACTCCACGTCACGTGACATATACACAAATTCAGTTTTCCCGCTATATTTTTCTGAAATATCTACTTCACGTTACCTCAAGACCTATTCAGTTTGCCAGCTAAATTTAGCGGGGAAATGACGACACATCGTTTGATGCCATGTGACCTATACTCAAAATTAGGCTCCCCGACAGAAAAATTGATGCACGTGACACGATGCCTCGTGACTTACACACAAATTTCGTTTCCCCGTTAGATTTAGCGAAAAAATTGACGTCGCATGACCTCAACAACAATTCAGTTTCCCTGCTAAGTTTAGCGGGTAAAATGATTTCACATCACTTTATGTTGTAGGAGCCAGTTTAATGGCAAACCTCATCTTTATTTAGACACAATTTACAAAGGACGTTGGTGTAAAAGGAGCCGGCTAGCATTGCCCGTCAGTTTCCCCAACAGCCCGAGCTTTTCTCTCTCGCGCCGCTCGATGGTCCCTGTGCGCGACGCAAAACGTACCACACTTCTTCGTGATGAGCCCCTTTTGGACAGGCGGCTATTCGCTCTTTGTCAAGTGAGTTGAAACATGGTGGCGCCAGTGTGCAAACAGCCCCCAACCACTTCTGGTTTTGAACTAGGCGGCTGGTTTCACAGTATATCCGAAATCAAATGTGCACGCTATCTTTTGGAAATGGACAGTTATAGTCTTGTCAGACTTAATACACTCTAATGATAAAATAATGATAAGTACAAATTTGGAAATATACGTGAACCGGAAGTGTGACGGGGCTACCCAACACATGGTGCCACTGAGTTTGTTGCCAAACAAGAATGGGGGCGAATACTCGCTTGAACAGATGAAGTGTCTTGTTGGTGTGAGGGGTTGTCTGGAAGTTTTGCTGTTGGCGAATCGAAGAAGGAGAAAAAGATTGGTTTGAGCCTTTCGACTGAAACAGACTCATGTTCCCCTCGGAATTGCACAGTGTAAATTTTGGTGATCTGTCGACGGCATGGAATGATCTGTTGTATAAGTTCTGTAGGGACCTCCGAGGGTCGTCTTTCCGTATAGAAACGTCAGAAGCGTCAAAAAGAGCGGGGTGCTGGAAAAGGTTTGCTGACGATTGTTGGCCAGACGGTAACATTGTTTTAATTTGTCGACCAATGATGTGGGGTCAGTCTTGCCCGGGCTGGCAGCCTCGATCATTTCTGCCGGTAAACTAAGTAGGCAACCGTAGACACGCTTTGTCACTGCGTCTCCAAGATCGGGTTTCAATGCTGACCGTAATCCAAGAAGCACGATAGGCAGGTTGTCCACCCATGCGTCAGTCGATGTCTGCTCTCCAAGGGCTGACTTAAATTGTCGGGGAAAATGTTCCACTAACCCGTTTTCTGCGAGATAGCAGGCAGTAGTGCTAAGGCTGGCGCAGCCGATAAGAGTCGTTGTCTGTAGAAGCAGAGCAGAGTGGAATCGCCGTCCTTAGTCTGTCGTCACAAAAAAACGCACGCCAAAACGGCATATTCAGGTGAAAAAAAAGCTCAAGTTACCGAATTTGACCTGATATTTTCTAAAGGAATGACCTCTGGACAGCGCGAGAAACGATCGACGGAAGCGATTAGATATTTGAAGCCGAGGGAGCGTGGTAAGGGCCCGATGGTATCTCCGTGCACTTGTTCCAACCGCTGTGATGGAAAAGGAAGCCTGCCAAACGGTGTGCATGGGTGTTGCTGCACTTTGAAGCGTTGTTAAAAATAGGATGCCTCTAGTTTTAAAAAAATGGTGTGTGTATGTTTATACAGCCGGAAGTTAGTCTGCCTTAACTGGCGACCCGTCTCTCAGCTGTAGTGAGCAATTTAGCCAGTGCAGTACAACCGATAGCCTCTGGTCTTTAACGTGCACCACGCAGTAGTGATACTCGACCGCACGCCGGTACGATGCTCATCCAGACGGAAACGGGCAAGGGTGGGGTTTGAACCCAGGATCCCTCGGTTCTGAAGCGCAAGCTTTCGCTCCACGTGCTCCTAGCTTGTGTGCGCTAGCTCTCTCGGCCACCGATCTTTTTCTTTCTATATTGCCGACATTGACATAATGCAACCAGAACGTACCGTAATGTAAAAATGACGTCAGTCTCTTACCGACTGAAATGAAATGGTTATTTTTTTATATTTAACAGTTTTTGCACTGTTGGTAACCACTCCGGGACATTTGATCGAACCTTCCAAACTTCGGCAATATAACGGGCAGACTCGGAAAAGTATTCCCCCACAGGCCTCCGCCATGCGACATTGCCATATGCTGTGAGGGCCGAGCAGCATGACAAAATCGAAAGGCCAAAGTTCTCATTTTCGACTGCTAGGAACCGGATGCCGTGGGAATCTAGAGGAAACTCCTTTTCTAGAGTACGCTGCAACACAACCCAGAAAAATATAGCGTCCCAACAGTCCAAGAAGACATGCTCAATCGACTCAGGTGAATCCAGAGGAAACTCCTCTTTTAAAGTACGCTGCAACACATCCCAGAAAAATATAGCGTCCCAACAGTCCAAGAAGACATGCTCAATCGACTAAGGTTTCTTACAAAAAAAATAGTGATCACCCCACGCCACAAACATACCCTTCTCCACCATCCATGTTTTAACAGGCAAAGTACCGGCGTGCAACTTAAAAAAAAAAAATGTCTTCACGCACGCTGGGACGGATGTTTATATAACATATCTCAGGACATCCTGCCCCGAACCTGCAAAATACAGAGCTCTATAGAGTGGAACCGGCAGGGTAACGTCAACAAGATCCTGGTAAAGCGTTTTCCTAGTGAGTTCACTCAGATATTCCAACAAAAAGCGGGCTCATAAGAATTTGTACGCTCCCACCACTTCGTGCATATAACCGAAACTACACCCAGCATCTCCATACTCTGACGACACTAAGTACTCAGGCAGAACATTACGTAATCATACTTGACAAATTGTGCTAAAAAACGGGTTCTTGGCTTGACTGCTTCAAAACAAATGAAATAGCGCCAGGCCTCCATCACTCACACTGCGAAAAAGACTAGTCCGGCTCGTGCGCTTATAGGAAGAGCCCCAAATGAAGACCGCAAACACCCGACGCAGTTTTTGGATATTCATCCTGGAACATCGTAAAACCTGAAGCACATGCAACAAATTACTTAACACATTGCAAACGGTGGATCGGGCAAATACCCACAGATCATTTCCTCTCCACTTCTCAGCTTTTGCTTGCAGTTCAACTACCTGCGTCCGCCAAAAAGGGCCGCTGTCCCGATAGTTTTCCAGGAAGACCCCTCAGTACTTTACCGGAGACGAGACCCATTTGACGTTTTCAAGCACACAGGGCTTCACGTCCCACTCCCCTTGCCGAAAACCAATGCACTTTTCCCAGTTTACGGTACTACCCCTTCTATTGCAAAAACGTTTTACTAATGCCGTCGTCTCTCGTACGCTTTCTCTGTTTGCACAAAACAACGCGATATCGTCTGCGTAGGCCGGTACTTGTACCTCGGAAGCATGTAGCATAAAGCCATCAATGACGCTGCTTTTAATACGCTTAAGCAGAAAGATTCTATGTATATGCAAAAGAAAAGCGGGGACAGAGGACAACCCTGTCGCATGAACCGGAGGACGCCAATACGTTTACGAACTGACTTGTTCACAATTAGACGTGTCGTGCATCCCTCGTACGCCATACGAACACCTTCTTTGATTACGGAGCCTATGTTTACATGTTCCATTATCGCCAGCGAAACCTCATGTGACAGGCGATCCAATGTTTTTTCTAATTCAATCTGGAGCATTGCAATTTTATTATTCGTTGCGTCACAACATTCTATTACACTTCCAGCGGTGTGAATATTCGTTTTGAATCGATCTTCCTTTTATTCCACAAGTTTGGTGTGAACCAACTATTTCTATAATTACTCCTTGAAGTGTCCTGCCAAAATCTTCATTAGTACTTTGTAATCTACGTTTGTTAAGCTGATTGTCCTGTAGGATGTAACCGAACGCAATTTGACAATATCTTCGGTCTTGGGTATTAACACGGTGTGAGACCTCACAAAGGAAGGTGGTCGTTTTTTTTTTAAGAGGGAGCGCTCCTCGATTTTCATCTCCGATAGGAACTTTTCGAGAATCCAGATGGCGCGGCCGTCAACGGCGTGAAAAGGCGCTCTCCCTCCGACGCGAATGAGTGCGTAATGTAGTGCGGCGGGCCGCGGGGCGGCCGGGGCGCCGGGGCGGCCAGGGGGGCCGCGGCAGTCGCCCCGAGGCCCGGGGCTAGGGGAGCATGGTAGGTGCGTGTTCGCGGTGAGTGACTTCCCCCGAGGATTCGCAGATATCTTGTGGTCCGTGCGGCGGTGACGGCTGTTCGCGCTCGATCGCTCTGTTGTGGTCGTGGTCGTTATTGGTTGAGAAAGCCTAGACTTTTCAGTTGCGATATGTCAGTCGGCTGGCCTTCCCGAAGAGAAGAACCATAATCAGGAGGTAAGCACTTTTTGTATGACGTCCCCATTTAGTTATGATTTCTGTCGCAAGTTAGGTACATTTTCACTTTATCAGAATCGTGCGATTGCCGCGGTCAATTGAGAATCACTGTGTGTACTTCAGGTTGGTGTGGACCACACATTGAATATACGTATAGCTTCTAATGTAAACAGGTTGCTCCCAGATGCGCATGTGTTCGAGGGACGAAGTACGTCGCTATCATTGCCTAGTTAGAAATTTTCATGAAAGCTCGCAACTGTTACTTGGTGTCCAGTATTGAACAGAATTATTGACTGTGCTTTTAACCAATCTGCTATTTATACGTTCCAGCGCAAGACTTGGTCGGCTCGGCAAACAGTCTTATCGACTCCAGTTTGTGACCACCTCCAGTGCTTCAACTTGGGCGGTCCCGTGCCTGAAGACTGCGCTAATCTGCAATCAAGGGACATGATGTTATCATTCTATGCCCCAGGCCTTTGAAACATTAACTCGTTATCGTCTTCACTGTGTTGGGGGTTGTGGAGGAAGGACAAAGTCCCGCTACAGTATTCTGAGTGAGGACAGGAACAACATGCGTTCTTTCAATCGAGAACGTTTCCACTTGCGTCTATTTTCCAAATTTAGCTGAATTTCATAATTTCAATATTAAACTGCGACCGCGCAATGTGAATAAAATCTCCTGGGTGCTTGTTTTGCACTTGACTGACCACCAGTTTTCGTTTCTACATTTCTTGTCGTGTCTCTATAGTCTTTCCTAAGTTTGATTACTTCTCCTCGACTACTAAGATCACTCTTTTGTACTCGAAAAAGTAGAGCTACAGAAATATGTTACGTGAAGGGTCCGATTTTCCTCTACCCACTAAAAGAACGTATTAAAATGTGATGTTGCAAGCGTATTCTACATAAATAAAACGTAAAGAGGCCACCTAGCTTACTGATATTTGTGCGTCAAATATAGACGCAGTTGTGTTATGTTATGCCTTGGAAATTTTCTCTAGGACGACACTGTCTTCAGATAAGAACGGCCGGCCGACCGTGTCCGGTGACAGTTTTTAATTTTGACCAGAAAAATGCACCTTGCTGCCTCAATGCCGAGAAAGACGGAACCGGCCTTTGTTTTAGGAAAAAACAAAGTGGCCTTCAAGAAAAAAAGTCAGAAACACCTGCTCAATCTGAAGCGTTGTCCGTGGATTTCGCAAAATTGGCATTTCAGGCAGCTCTCCTCCAAAATGTGTCGTGGCTACTGGCCCGTATGCGGATGGTTGACCCAAATTATTTATCACGACATATCGACGTCGTTGTATTGAAAAAAAAAAAAAAATCGCATAGACGGCACATTGCGCAATACTGCCTAAGTTAATTTTTTTTCCTCCGCATTTATTCAAGCCAGGATTTTCAATCTTTGCCAGCGTGTTGTCCTCTATATGGCTATAACTATTGTTGTCCTGATTAGCAGGAAAAGTTTACGAGAAACGCTCAAATGGAGGCATTTGACTAAATATGCATACTTTTGCAAATCATTTTTAAAAAAATGCTACTTCGGCGTACGTGCGCCCAAGCATTTTTAAAAAAATGCTTGGGCGCACGTACGCCGAAGTACGCACGCGCCCACTCAAGCACGCACGAATTAGGCACGCATACGCATGCGCGAACACAGGTACGCGGATGCACGCGCAGGCGCGGGTGCACATTCACGTACGCACGCACAAGCACACCCGCGCACACGCACGCACGAATTACACACGCGCCTGCACGCGCGCACTCGTACGGGCACGCGCACTTATGAGCAGACACACGCCCACGCGTGCAAACACGCACGCACATGCACGTATAATAACGCGCACACAGACAAGCGCGCATATATACTCACGCGTAGGCAGGCAAACACGCATGTGCACGCACGCACATAAGCACTCTCGCGCATGCACGCGCACACGCAAGCACAGACGCGGACGCGCACTTACGTACACAAGCGCGAGCACGCACATGCATGCACATAATAGAAAAACTCGACGAAACGTCACAAGGTATATCGATGAAACGAACGCCGGCTATTTCCGCTGGAACGATTTATCGTTGAAAAAGTGCAGCTTCGAAGAAACGAGCTTTCTAAAACGTCGTTTGATGAACTGATTGCATCGCACTGCGTATATTCGGAATGTAGTACATAAAACAGCGCTCACTAAAACAGGCACACAAAACGCATAACTGTTTCCAATGCTTCGTGAGAAATCGTCGGACCCCAGCTGCCAAAACAAATATTGCATTCACAGAAATACACATACAATAGAGAGGCATTCTAACCACGGTCATCTCCCCATAAAAATAAACTACGCATTGCCAAGTGCTCAGCCTTCGCCCAAATGTAGCCTAGCGACAGAGACTGAGCGTTCGACAATATATGATGCATTTTCGCGGCGAGAAAAACATGCTTCGGATTTCTTTTGAAGAAATGTATATTATATCTATGTTCAAAATTCGCACCCCTTTTAGAGGAAGAAATGAAGTACTTACCATGCATCGTACTTGTTCTTGTACGATCGCTTTGACCATGCACAGTCTGCAACGACGGTCACAAGCGGATAGCCTTCGGCATCGATCTCGCCAGATTCCTTCGCGCGCCTCGCTTCTTTCACTCCGGCCTGCTGCATGGCTTCCCCAGCGGCTGCGACACGATTACTCAACCTCACCTGAAACCTCACCATCCGTAGTTTCAGCAGCGGGTCGCTTACGTGCAAACTCTATTTGAAACTTCGAGACCTTTCGCTTGCCATATTTATACCTCTTTGGACCCATAGCTGCGAGAACGGCCTTTCTAGTTATGAAAACACGCACAGCTATCCAGCCGACACCCAGCCCGAAAAACAAATCCACTCTGTCTGGACGGGTCTTGCCGTCTCTGGACGTCTGGACCACCACAATCGCGTTACTGAAGAGCGCATGCGCGGCGGAGTAATACAAAATCGGAGCAGCGTGCGTGGCGGAACCGTGGCGCCGTCTCGCGGCGCTCGTCGAACCAGTCTTGACCGTCCAAACGGGGAAAACAAGCCACAACACCTTGGTTCAGTTTTTTCGATGTAGTTACAGAACGGATGTACTTACAGCTATAATTCTAATATAATTGGATTCCGTGTTAAATTCCGCAACTATTCCTCAGAACACATTTGTAGTTCAAAATTTACAGGTTTTTAAAAACGCGTTCTAACGTAAACATGTCAAAACAGCCGATTTCGACCAATTTCACGATTTAATATAAAATATAATAATTGTTTTTATGAACAATATGCTCTGAGGAATACTTGAACGAAGAATCAATCTTTTTATAGCAAAAAAGTTTGAAAAAATCGGAGTAACGGTTATTAAATGAGAATTTTCGTAAAATGGCAGAAAATGGCGTGTATTCTCTATGGGGCTTGGAGGAGCGCTCCCTCTTAATCATAGGCCTCGTTAAAGACATTGTGTAGCACTGGCGCAACTTCATCTCCAAAGGTGTCATAGATAGCTGCACTAATGCCGTGGGGTCCAGGTGTTTTTCCAGGGCTCAATTCGACTATCGCTTTCCCTATTTCTGTCATGGTGATCGGCATCTCAAGGAATTCCTTAGTTTCCTCATTTAGTTTCGGCAAAATCACTAAGAACTCATTCATAAATTCTGTCACCTTCACTGGGCTGTGTGCGGACAATATCGAATAATAATAAAAAAAACGCTTGTTCAATATCTGTTTGGTACTTCATAATCTTTCCATCCTTTCTGATTTCGCTGATTCTTTTCTTTCGTGCATAACGTTTTTTCATGCCCAACGCCTTTTTTGTCGAAAATTCCGCTACAGTGAACAGTTCTGCTCGTGCTCCGATAAAAGCTCTGTCATAGCGCTCTTGATCAAGGACTTATATTTTTTCCTGCAAATCACGTATGTCGTTTTTCGATTCGCCCGGTGACTTGCTTTCTTCTATAATGAGCGTTTGAAAGTTGCTACGCATGATCCCCTCCTCATGTCTCTGAAGTGCCTTTACAGCACAGGCTTTTTCTATGGCTATCATTTTAAACTCTTATATAAAACCCGCCCATTCAACTCCGTAGTTGCTTGAAACTACTTTTAACTTGATGAAGACGCCTCATACCAATTGCGCAAACCCTTCATCGTCTAAGAGTTGACAGTTCAACTTCGATAGTTTCCAGGAAAAATTCGGTCGCCTGTGCGTTCTTCCCAACACAAAAGAAAATAAGCAGTGGTCACTGAACGACACCGGAACTACTTGATATTCATTGCAAACTGGCACTTGTTCTAATGAAAGGTACACTGTTGAACCGAGCGTGGCTGACTCCTTGGAAATGAGTGTACTGAACAGCTTTCACTTGACCGATGCATTCCGCAACGTCATAAAGACCTGCCTCGCTGACGATGTCGTTCAATACCAAAGTGTCATCATCTCTGTACGGGTTCACTCCGGTCTTATCTTTTACTGAACAGATACAATTGAAATCACCAAGCAAAATAACATTACGTTCGCACACACACTAACCATGGACAAATTCAAGGGTCCTGCGGTCCACTGCAGAATTCGGTGCGTACAGACAAATTACACGCCAGTGTTTCGAATAGTGTAAAAAAACACAAATCACAAGCCTACCCGTTAGACATGTGACAACAAACTGTACAGTTATACCGATCGAATCCTTTAAGAACAAACAGCAACCTCCGGAAGTTCCTACTGTCTGACTTACACAAACGTTGTACCGCGATGTAAAGAATCGTAACATGCTCTCAGTGCGCTCATCGCTCTCCACCTTTGTCTTTTGTATTGCAACTATGTCTAGCTCTTGGTCAATAAACAGGCCATTAAGCCGATACTGCTTACGCCTATCACTTAGGCCTCGAACATTCAACTTAGCTACACGCAATGGCTTTTCAAGGACTGGGGCGGTTTTTTGCGTGTACGCACAAAGAGCATATCATGTCTCAAAAACAAACTGTTACTGGGGCGGCTGGCTGCATTAAGACAAGGACGATGACCACCTTGGAGACCCCCCACGACTTTTCTTGTTCTTGACATCATCCCCCTCTTGTTCCAAGCGCTGCCGAGGCTGCTCACATGGTCCAGACACAGCCACAGCTGCCCCTTCGTGTCGTCGCTTAATTATCGCCGGGTCGAAGTCCATGTCGTTGCCATGTTTCTCGCCCTCGGAGGTTTTAGTTGTGGCAGATCCAGCCCCAGTCCTGTCTTCGCTACTTTGCGTCGTCGAAGAAGTCTGCTCAGTCTCCGACTTTCCTTTTCGTTCTTCATCTTTAGTATTCGGTGCCTCACTAGGTGTTTGAGTGTTTCTACCGTGTGCACCGTCACTGTCTGCACCCCCGGCCACGCTTGCAGTTTCCTCGGCCCCGACCTCGTCCATCAGTTCCTCGTTGACGCCGCCGCCATCGTTGTGCTCTGCCACAGCCCGGGCGTACGTCCAGGTGCAGTCCGTGCTTTCGTGCCCGAAACCACGACACTCGGAGCACCAAGGCGCCCTACACTCGCGCCGTATGTGCCCAATGCGTCGGCAACGTAGGCAAACGGGCGCACGTTCGGGAACCACTACTAGGACCGTGCCCCGTAGAAGCGGAGCTGGTGCGGCAGGCTCTGCAGTGTTAGGCCCTGGCGGAGAGTTAGAACGACTGACAGCGTTGTAGACTCGACGCCCACGAGTCTGTACACCTTCCACATCACGACGCTCTTTACCTCGCCGTACGGTAGGCCGCCCTACTTTCCCGCGCTTTTCTAACATCACGCGAAAGGTTGCCCACTTCCAGGGCACTTGCGCTGGAAGCGGCTTCTCGGTGCAAACCAGGGTGAATAAAGGCCGCGGTTAAACGCGGGACAGTTATAAAGTCCAAGTGGAAACCATTGGCTGCTGAAGGATATAAACTCTTATGAGGCGATTGCATCACTGAAATCTTGACCTGTCCCCAGCTATTGATGCAAGCTAGGTACAACTGCGTACATCCGCCTAAATAAAGCTTTTATTTGCTCTACTAGTCTGTTATGCGACATCTGCACAGAATAAATGTTCAGGAAAGGCCAGACATTTTTTCTGCTGTGGGAAGATTCATTCTAGAAACTCATATTTGCCTATGGAATTGGTAAAAACTTGTTTTGTCAAATTATTTGTTTTTTCATTGTGAGCCGTTTTGAGTGTAAAAGCCCAATCCGTTCATGTAGAAAAAATGTGATTAATTTTATTCCCGCTTGGAAGTTAAAATTATAAACAGTTAATCCAACTTAATCCGAATGAAAAAGGCCAATTCAATCGATTCCAATGATTAATTATTTTAAACTCAGCATGCTTCTAGCTTGACCAGTTCAACGAGCAGTTTCTCCAGTTCCGCTGGTATGACTTGTTTAGATATAGTTAGACCAGTTTCATTCCCAATTATAATTGTTTAAGTGCCAGTTACAACAGTTTGACTGCCAGCTCAAACTGCTTGGCTGCCAGCTTGAACATTATGACACCAGTGTCGTGAGTTCAAGCTACCAATTTTGCCTTGTTAGCTACCAGTTTGAACTGTACGATTAACAGTGCAGCCAATTCAGCTGCCGCTTGGCTAGTTCATTTTCCAAATTCGGCCAATTTCGACAGTTTGATTTCCAATTTGCCCGGTACAATCCCACTAAAACCAGTTCATTTCGGGTTTGGCCAATTCATATCCAAACTGTTTTCAAATCGTTTTTTTTTTTTCAATAGGGCAGCCAACACCAACCGTGTTCTGTTTTACCTCTGATGTAGTGCAGAAGAGGCTATTAGCCATTCCTACCAACCAAGTGCAGTGAATATGTTGCGTGGCTCAACGCAATCCGTGCCGCTGGGTCTTGCCAGAGAGTCAGATGACATGCTCTCGAGCATTGGACTGACTCGAAAGGCTCTTAGCATCAGCTTCAGTAGACCAGAAGGTGAAACTGAGTATAGCTTTGTATTCATCTAATTCTTTTTTTTTGTCCAGAGTGGCCTGATACGGCTTAATCTCGGGTTTGATCCACTCCAGTTGAATTCTCCGTATTGGCCACATCCGATTTAGCTTACGATTTGACCAAGTACGGTTCGGTCTCCGGATTGGTTGTCTGCGGTTTAATTTACGGACTCCAGAAATCCGAATTGCCCCCGGTTTAATTTTCGTATTCTAGAAATCGGAATTGCCTCCGGTTCCATATTACGGACTGAAACTCTGAATTCATTTCGGTTTAATTCCAAACCGTTTTTTTAATAGGGTAATGTTAGGTAACGCGTTTGATGGTTTGGTTACTAGAGGTAGAATGGAATTATTATTGTGCTTTCGATGTTTAGCCGTTGCTTCTGAGCGTTTTAGTTTCGACGCTTTACTGTGAGCATGACCTATCAATTGATTGGGGTAATTCCTGTTTCGCATAGTCGTCTTCAGAGAATTTAGCTTTTCTATGTAATCTGAGTCATCCATGCAAAGTCTATGCAATCGTGTTGCCTGGTCAATAAATTTTGAATTTCTAGAGTGCCTTGGATGGTGACTGTAGAAATCGAGGTACTGTTGTCTATCGCTCGGCTTCTTAAAAAGTGGTTACATGTTTACCATTTCGCAGAGTGACTTTGCGGTCCAAAAGTTAACAGAGGTATTTGTCTGTTCGCAGGTAAAATTAATGGTGGTATGCGCATTATTTCGATATGATACGAAGTTATTTAATATATCCTGTCCGTGTTCTCATATTATAAATATATCGTCAATGTAGCGGAGATATGTTAGTGGTTTGTAAGAGAAGTTGATTACCCTTAAATATGTTCGCATACGTTGGTGGAGAGGGTGTTCCCATACTGATTCCTTATAAAAATAGGTAGTTGAATTATTAAATTATAAAATAGTTATGGGGCGACAACACGAGTCTTAAGAGTGAATTGTATACCTCCGATGGATCTCGGCATGCGGTATGTGATAGCATGGCAGAGAACATGGAAGTACTGCAACATCCATCGTTGCAAGAATGGTGCTTTCTGAAAATGCGTGGCTTTCATTAAAATATTCTATGATCCGAAGCAAACTGGGTGTGTTTTGAATGTACGAAGGTAATCTTTTAGAGATATCTTACAAGTGGTCCTTTAAAAAACTTCGGTAAGTTTTCAGTAGGCGTGTTGTTTTTTGAAACTATGGGCCCTCCTCCTGTTTGTGTAGTTTAAATTTCAGATGGGCAAATTTGTAGATTTATGGAAGCAAATAGAAGCGACCTGCGTTATTGTTTACTGGTTTTAGAAACTGAAAGTCTACCTTGGATATTGAATTTTCAATGCAAAGTCTTTTAAATTCTTCGGCTATTTTGTTACTGAGCCGTAATGATAGAACCCTATCAAAAGCCTGCTAGTGAAGGGCGTTATTTAGTGGTCGGTAGACTTCCTCAATCTACTTATCAATAGGTCAAACTACAATGCTACATTCCTTATATGCATGTTTTAGAACGATGTCAGTACGTTTAGCTAATTCACCAAACGTATTTTGCTGTTGATAAGTAAGGTTTTTTGGTCGCTTTGCTTTTTTTGTGTTCTGCAAGAAAATTTTGTAACCATCTTCAAATAGAGGTCTTATTCCAGTTTCATGATTCTGGTATTTATGAGGAGGGTACCCTGAGTTCATACAGTGTGCAGAATTGTCAAGCTCATTTTTATCTGCGGAGTGTTCCTTAACTCTCATTTGTCTACATAATTCTGTGATGTCTTTGAGCAGCTGGTATTAGCTAAATGTGTTGTTCGTAGGACAAAACTTGAGGCCCGTCCTTAAGATATCTATGTCAGTCTGTGTTAGAGATGTAGAGATCTCCACTACATTCTGTTCCGCTTCTGTCGAGCTTCCAATTACAGGTTCTATGTTCGTGATTTCTGTGTGTGTTGATGACATGGAAACACTGAGGTCGAACGTTCAGAGCTCAACTTCAATAGTCGTAATCTTTTAGTGTGAATTCAGTTTGTTGTGAAGCTGTTCCAAATGTGTGTTATGCTGTCCTGCTCAGAGGGTTGTAAATGAATAGGGGTGATCTGTTGATAAAGACTGAAGGTGTATGGTTACGTTCCCAGCCTGCATTTTTCCGTCGCAATCCACTATGCAGGTATAGGATGTCCCATATTAGGATATGCATGTAGGGCTTCCGTCCGCCTGCATCGTTGCGCCTGAATCCACTATACCTGCACCGCCTTTTCGCTGGTATAGGATGTCCCACAATATGACATGCTTGCATGGGTTTTTTTTCCATCATAGTTTCATCATAAAGATTTTCCAGTAATATTTCTCAAAATATGGCGCTTATGCATACCTGTAAGCTTCAAAAGTAAATCAAAACCCATTAATTCGTAATTAAAAAGAAACACAAAAGTAACGTACGTTACCTTTTATCGGTAACGGTAATGGGGCCTTTTATTTTAAGGTAACGCGCACTTTAAGAAAAAAAGTAGTCATGTGTGATTACCTTCGGGGTGGTAAAAAGTTGCCAAAAATATAACGACCTCAGCATAAAAAGCCGTCCCCACACTTAGACCAAAAGCCGGTGGTCAAAAGTTCACTACCCCCCAAACACCATGGCGGCCGGTAAGCGACAGACTAATTCCTCGGTAAGGCCTCGCGAACAGAACGGCTTTTCGGCCGAGTGAGGGAGTAGAGCGCATATGTCTATTCGACGTACTTCAAGCGCCACCAGACACCTTAAACATCCCTCCCCAAACACCGGTACCATACATGTATCCAGTAAGGACGACAAGTGTGTTTGCCGGGATCGCCTCGATTGCCCACGACGGCGTCTCGCTAGATTGGCCGCATCTTTACCGCCGGTGGAGAACGCTTCAAAAAGAGATCGATGGGCGAGGAATGGCCATGCTGAATTTATTGAACGCTATGTACGCTTGTCATAAGCGACGACGAATCGCTGGTTACCTCCGTCCATACCGACCTGAGGCGTTCAGCTCGCACTAACGTGCGGCTCATGAGCTAAAATAAATATATCTTATCATATCATATAATATCATATCACCGCTACTGCTATTTCATTTTGTTGATCGATTGTTGTTTGAAGTTGCCTTAGTGCCTGCGTCTCTGGGTCCTCACTGTGCGAAGGTTCTTGCGCGTTGGACGTCGACAGGAGGAAGGGCCACCTTTCCTGAGTAGCCAGGTCCATGTTGGATGTATCGGTATCCCCCCGCTGATCGTGGCGTCTCGCGTTGCCCGGGGCACCTTGCCTCGCCGGTTCCCGTCAGTTCTCGAAGCTTCCAATTCAGGCGCCTGATGCCGGTCGAAACGTAGGGGGTGCAGGTTACCCTTTACGGCTACCTCGTGACGTCGAGCGTATAACCATATTAAAAAGATCGCTGCGAGTGCTACCCTTGACATCTTTTTTGACAAGCGTAGCTTTGTACAGTGTATTTATGCTAGTGTTCTGATTTAACTTTTTTAATTATTATTTTTTGTATTTATGTTAATTGTGTTTTATATTAGTTCAAGAAGAGCTGGAAAAACGCACCCCTAAAGAGGCGTCAAGCTGTTTGTAGACAAAAAAAAAGAAATGAATTAATTAATAAATGAATCATTTTTTTTTTTTTTTGCTAAAACGTACATTACAAAAGAAACATTTGCGTGCAGAGTGTAAGTTCTATTTTGAAAAAGAATGCAACGTTTTTCAAAGAATACTATATATTTAGTATATTCCGTGTATCTTACTCTATCTCTCAGTGAATTTTCTTCCACGTAACATGTGTTTTTATCCTGGTAGAAGGTTTTGGGGAACCTCTTTATCCAAATTTACAACCTGAGCCTTTCACATGTTTTTTTTTTTTTTTTTTTTAAATCCTTCAAAAAAAAAGTTCGTGATCCTGAATGTTTGTGTAATAATTTCTGGAGGCAATGGTTTCTCAAATTCGGTGGCACGTCTTCCAAGATAAAAAGCTGCAAACTGTCAGTATCCCACAATTTCTCTTAGTGTAAGATGTGTGACCCCCCTTGGGTGCTCGCAGAAGGATGTGGTCCTCCCAGTCTTGGCGCAAAACTTATGATCCCGAACACGAAACTGAGGTGACATTAGCTAAAAATGTCCCATCTTCGCACTGAGCTCGGTGTGACCAAGTGTAGGCATTACAAGCCCAGTAAGTGAATGAGTGACTTCTTCTGTCGCCTTGTAGTAAATTACGCGTTGCTCGTGGCCTTAGCCTTCATGCCCTACGCATCATGATTTACCTGGACAGTCACAAGCACTTCCTGATATTGATTTGGTCTCCATTCTTATGTTAACGGCCACCAGGGAAATAGATACAAAATGTTAAATACAAGTTCTTAGGAATCATTCTGGAGATTCAATTACAAAACAAAATAAAACAGAGGTAAGAAAACTGAATAAAATAAATTAACAGGTAATTTCACGCGCATAAGCACGTAAAAAACATAACAGTCAAACCCATTTTCTCATCTGAGAGTCTTTGGTGGCTTCCCCGATGTGTCAGAAGGGATATCTCGAGGCTTTTTCAGCCTCTAAGTGCACCGGAGCAATGCCGGGGGCTGCACCGTACGTGGCGGCCGGGCTTGTCGGGAGCCACTGCCTTGGCACCTTGACGTGCACGTGCCAGGATTCAAGCATCAGCCGTGGCAGTCCGTCGCGGCTCGTTGATCAACGTTGAATGCCTCCTCTTTCTCGCGTGCCCGCGTTCTTCGCGCGTCTTCTCCTCTTTCTTTTTTAAGCTAGCGCCATCATCACCATCAAAGCGTGACAATTATGAACTATATTTATTAGCTTATTTGATATTAACTTTCGTTCTCTAAAATGGTACCTACGTTCTCCTAATGAAATCCATCCAGGTCACACAAATAGAGATTCTATTCAAGCCATTTCTTTCGTTTTTTCTCCCAAATATAATAAAGAGAACAAAGGATAATCATCTTAACGTAGTTCTCTTTGCACCCACTTGCGTTCAAGGTGCTGTTTTTCCCCATATATGATCCGAACTTGCGTCAAGGTGATATTTTATTAAAATATTTTGTATAATATTTCAGCCATAAAAATATTATATGTTCTTGAGAAGAATAGCAATACGTACCGCGACGAAAATTTTCTAATTCATATTAAACTCATCCGGAGACTTTTAAAAGTAGACTGATAAAAATAATTAACTTTACAATAAAGCCAACTTAATGAAACTACAATTTCGCCGATTCGGTTGCATGGATGTGTGCTTGATTATTGCTACAGAACCTAGAGTCTGATGGGTTATGTAACACTTAAGGTAACAATGTAAATCAATATTGCACACACAACTAAAGCGAAACCGAAGCAACCTAGCAGCAACACCGAGAGGCTTCTCGAGGACGTCCCTTTACCACGGGCGCCAGCTTTCGCATTTCGGTATCGTGCACCTCACACGTGCTTTTTTTTGTAAAAGTCAACCCAAGAATCAGGTGCTACCGATGGCGAGAAAATAAAACGAAAGGAAAGCACTTACGTCGAAAGACTTCAGATGTATATTTTTTTTGTTGTCGTTGTTGTCGTTTTACTTCCGGGATATCAAACACAATACCAACTCGTAATGCATGTTAGCATGAACGTCACAGCCGTAGAACCGTGTGCGATAGGATGACGTGGCGCGGTGCTTGTAGGAATCCACTGCGTGTAGGAATGCCTTTCGTATTCCTTCACGTAAGCAGTCCTAACTGTCCCCCTGTACTTTTTAGATTCCTATAATTAGAGACACACACTCTTAAATGATATCACGATGGCATTATGGCGATTTTGCAAGCAAGCCTGAAATAGATTTCTTATATCCCTACTGTCAACGCCTTATTCTTGAATCTACCATAGTGACGGACAGTGCAAGAACCGTATGATGTGACGAGTCCCGGCCATAGAAGAACGTCCTTAACGTAAAAATAACTTTTACATTAAGCTTTGATTCGGCGGAAGAGACGTTTCAAAACCGAGGGGTTTTAATGGGGATTACACCGCGATTTATTTGTACCCTTTCCTCATAGTTGGCGCAGAATTGTTCCGGAACAAAAGAGTTGCATGCCCGTAGCTTCGCATGCGGGTTGGCGCTCAGGGAACGATAGGGGGGAGGGGGGGGGGGGGGGGGGGGTTATTTGCCGTTGATCTAAGCGAGCTAGATTTTGCCCGCCCGGCTACGTTCGCCCGGCGTCCGCCACTACCGGCAGGGGCCAACGACCGGCCCGGGCCGCGGGCAGTATAGTCAAAGAAATGGCTCCGATTTCCGACAGTATACCGGCTGTTTCAGCGAGTACTTTCAATAATCCCTAGCAATATGGTGGTTGATAAGAAACACAAACTCTCTACGGGAACAAACTGCCAGCAACGGCGGACGTCAGAGATTGCAAAAGCACACTAATTAACTAATATTTACAAATACATTTATTAATTCTGGAAAATAAACGTTGAGTTTTGATTAGAAACTTGTTGAGCATCATCGAAAAGCACTAGATCCAAACCCACGCCATAGGAATGTGGGCGTCGCTTCGGATCCCACTTCTGACACCTTGTCGCGTTCGAAGTAAGACGGACGGAAGCGAGACGTCTGTTCCTTGGCCCCAGCCAAACAAGGAATACCGTTTAATCCGGATCGTTCTACCGACCACGGTTCTTTCATCTTAAGAGCAAGGGTACGCCTGCCCGCGCTACGTGCGAGTCATCTTGCGTCGCGCAGGCGAAGCATGATGACAGAAAAACTGTGCGTGTCTTTTACCACGATTATCAAGCACGATTACATCACAATCCAAAATCTTTAAAGGGATGGTGCACCGAAATTCTAATTTCAGAAAACAATGCAGGAGCGCTAGGCTGGACGCTACAATCCCTTCAACACCACTCGTAAGGCAATATCTTGAATGGACGGCCGTATTTTTGGAAAAAGAGGTCGAGATTGACCGAGGACGACGAGACGCGTGACGTCAAGATATCTCGTTTCCTCCTCTCTTCGCTTCGCCACCTCAAGGCGGCGAGGCGGAGAAGACGCGAGGCTGTTTCCTCTCCTTCTCGACTCATCTCGGAGAAGCGACATCAACATTTCTGCCAAACGCGCCTCCTTTTTTTAGAAAAATACGGTCATCCATTCGAGATATCGCTGTTTGAGTGATGTTTTGGTGTTTGTAGCGTCCCGTTGCACGCTTCTGCCCTCAACTCCCTCACCATCTTCCGAGTCACGTGCGCTGTGACGTCAATGGGAGTCGCGCGGGGTTCCGGTGAAGCTCTTTCTCTAGAGCCATCAGTGAGCAGCGAGAACTCATCCGCTAGCGACCGCGTGACCACGTGCTGGCGCAGCGCGAACAATATGTTGAAAGGAGGAAAGTCTCATCTGGGTCCGTTCATACCCGTCCGGCTCTGCCCTCCTCCTCCTCCGGTTTCTGGCGGCTGTTCGCGGTGGCAGATAGAGCTGACGATTTGGTGGACCTAGGATAGATGGCGCCACTAAAACTCCGTATAATAAAAGTTTTGTCGATGATACCAGGTTTTTGACACATTTATATTAATGTTGGAACGACAAGATTTATGGAAAAGTAACCTTTTATCGAACAGGTGTTCGCACAACTTGCTATCTTTCTACAAGACCCCCATTGACGTCATGCCGCGTGCTTCGCCGCTCGCGGCTGCAGGCCGGGAAATATTCTAATTTTTGCCTCGCAATTTCGCGGCAGGATCGAAACATTTCGAAGGAAGGAGGTGTGTTTTCTGTCCTTTGTGACAAGATGAACAATGTCAAAAGTAGAAGATGCCAATTCTTAAATCGTTGCACAGCTCCTTTAAGTGGTCATTTCCAGAAGATGGCGGAAGTGGTTGGAGCTATGTGCACTCTGGCACCACCACGTTTCAACTCACAAGAAAAAGAGCCAATAGAAATTTTCTGAGACGATCACAAGGCTTGTTTTCCTGACCAACATTGTTAGCACTCAGCACTGTGATGCAGGCGAATAATCATGCACAAATGTGTATGCAGTGATTGTACACTCGAATTTATATGCACTTTTCGTACTATCACCAAATCTGGTCTAAAATAGCGCGAACCAAAGTGAACATTTTCGGCATAGCTTGGCGTTTTAGGTTTGTTCTGGACAAGATCCCAGACAAGTCAATTTAGCATCACCCTTGCTAATTGGTGATTTTTTGTTAAATAGGACATTTGATAAGGCGAGGCTTTGCTAAAAAGATTGAAAAATAAAAATGCCTCAATCGGTACCGCCTCGAGGGCACAGCCGATTTAAAGCCAATATGAAATTAAAAGAATGTGGGTGATGGGGTTCACCAAATATAAATTTAAAAAATAAATGCCAATTGGAGAAATAAGTAATATTTCATACTCTACTCGACATTGTAGCTACTTAACTGATCACTTTCTGACGGTCTGCGTGCGAAATCTTCATAGTCCGCCACGCGTTCCTTTGTACTTTGTTTTTGTCCAGCCCACATACACATACAATTGTTGTTTTTCGCATAAAAGAGGCAATAGCAGACCTCTATAGGTTTAAGGAGTTAAAAGTGTGTAAGGAACCCAAATTTATTTAAATCAGTTTCAATAGATCCTTTCCGAAATTCAGTCTGGCCACTTTGATCACTATCATCATCTGTGGAACGGCATCTGTGCCATACCAATGGCAGCCTTCTAGTGACTGATAAAGGAAGACGTTGAAGATGCTCCTAAGCGGATGATGTGAGGCCTGTACATTCGGGGGGTCAGAACGACGCCACGTAGGAATGGAACACAAGAGCTACGTAAGCATTTATTTCTAATAACTCAGATTTAGTCAATCTGTGGGCGGCACACAATCGGCTTTAAAGCACTTTGGTGTATATAATTTTCTCGAGGCGTCTGAGTGGGTTGGAGCTTTGTTCTGAATGCAGGTTTTTGGTCACCATTGAACGGAAAGTGATCGAGAAAGAACTCACAGTGAACAATTCCTCACTAGCCGTTGACTTGCGAAAGTGACGGTGCCAATACAAGTTCATTTCCGCCATTGATATGGCAAAATCTAAACTACTTTACGAACCACCAGATGGCACTGAATTTAGGAAAGGGTCTAGTAAAAATAATTGTTCAACGCCGTTCCAAATCACTTATAAAAACTCCAGTCACTTTCCGGTGTTTTTATAGAGGATACAAATGCCGAAAAAGATTTGCTGAGCATATTTCAGGTAATATGGGGGTGCATATACTTATGATGTAAATCGTTAAGATGATCGGCTCTTTATTTATGATGTCAAATATTCAGGCAGTAATTAAATAATTTTTTTTATCATCAATACATTTCACTGCATGAAGTTCGCATAACCCATAGAGACCGACGCGGGAGGACGATACTCGAACATACGCCAGGTGCTGAGTCTGCGGAAACGTGCTTTTTGGTTCGCTGTTTGGCAGTGTGAAATACCGGGTTGCGGGGTATGCCAAAAAGGACTGTGTGCTCATGCAATAGATCTGAAGAAAAATACACTATATGTGCAGAAAGAGAGATAATAAATGGTATTCTCCTAAATAACCTCGTACACTACGCCCTACTGCAAAACAAAAAATACATAGAGATGCAGGGAATGATATTCATAATCACGCATAAATAGCGCGAAGGACGGATAATATATTTCTAATATGAATCACATTTGGACGTCGGCTTGCGTGATTTCGAAACTTCCCAACATACCGTCTCAGGAGGCTAATGTTATATTCGATTTCTCGTGCACTTGTTTTAGGCCCTCACTTTACAACTCTGTGCTTCGTCATGGCAAATTCGCGTGGTTGTTTCTGCGCGCTCTCGAGCGCTCTTTCCAGAGCGCGCGAGATCGGATGGTGGAAAGAGAGTACGGTGGCCTGATCGGTTGGTTCTTTCCGAGGGCGCCCCTCCCTTTCAGAGTCGATTCCTAGCACTCCGTCGGTAGCCGTCGGAGTGCGGAGCAACGCAGGCGTCACGTGGTACTTGAACGGGGATCATGTGGTTTTGTTGACGATGGCCGGCAGTGGTCTATGGTGGTGTGCAGGGCCGTATATGTAGAGAGTTTGGCCATTCGTTGGGAAGTATAGAAGACAAATGAGGAGGCGCCATTGGCCGAAAGTGGGCTGGGCGTGTCTCAGCCTCCAGGGCGTCTTCGGAAATTCGAATGTGGCCAACCAGAAGCCGGAAACAATACCCTGGCGGTGGTCGCAAGAAACCAACTTGATAAGTGCATCCGAGTATGTCTCGGTGCCTGAAAATATGATACACGTGATGTTTCAATTACAGTGATCCAAAATGATGGTGGAAGAGTGCGACTAGCGGAACGATCGACATAATCCGTACACCAAGCGCTGAGGGCCGGGAATCTGCAGTCCGAGCGGTCAAACTCTGTCCGAGCAAAACAGAGTTGAGCGGCGCATTCGTTTGTTACATCTTTCTGCATGATCACAATCGAAACATCACGTGCACCCTATTTTTAACCACAAAGGGTTACTACACTTTACTCTTACGCGCTTATTAAAACCATATACGATGATATACCTTTGATTAAAACAGTTTCTCGCTACCACCGCAAGGGGATTCTTTTAGAGTTCTGGTTGGCCAAGAGAGGATGCCAAGCCCACTTCCTGCGTCTGGTGCACGCCCTGGCTCTGCCCGTGCCTCACATTGACCAAGCTCTCAGTATACACGACTCTCGTGGTGTGCGGGGTCCGGCATGACGGCGATGAATGTCTGGTTCTACAAAGTGCTTGTGCGTTCGACGGTGCGAGAATTACAACGGACGGGACGACATTCGTTTATGACCGTAACAGGAAAAGTGTACGTGGGAAGTATTCCCAGTGCTTTCACGAGATCGTTCATCTCACGGTGGTGAACCCGCTAAACCTAACCGACGAAGAAACAGCTCGCAGAGCTCGCCGCTATTTTACCGGGTTTTGTGGTCGCTTCAATGAATTTTCAGATTTGGCAAAAGTGCATTCAAAGATTTATGTTGTAAAATAAAGGGAGAGTCGACGATAATGCACTGTGGTTTGTGTCACATGGCGATACGTGGGTGGTGCTTGCACGATATTCCGCCGTGAGAAAAATGCGGTTTATTGACCATTTGGTATTTGCCTGTTCTGCCCGTACGCATGACCGCTGTCGCAGTGCGTTCACTATCGAAAACGCGATGAGTTCACAACTCTTTCGAAACATTGGCTTTCGTTCCGTTCTAAAAACAATCAATTCACATACTGCTGGGTATTTTTTTTTTTACATGCCGATGTGTAAAACCATTTAAGTCACATACGTTATTTCATCAGTTAGCGAGCGTAAATTTTGCTCAATCGTCCACCGTACGCTGTACCATCTTTTTTTTTTTTATGCATTAGCAATGTCAAGAAGTTTTACTTCCGTAACTGGCCTGAGAATGTCAGAGCGTTCTGAAGCCAGCAGTATTGATCGGCTGAAAAGGATCCCGAGTAGCTCTGGCGGCGAGGAGGGGGCGCTCTGCTGAATCGAGGTCAGAGGCGAGATGCGACCACCCGAATTCACCATCAGAGTGAGCGCTTTAACATTTTATAGGCTGCCGCATATTGTCGCGAATGAAGAGGTAATGAAACAAGGAATAACTGAGGAAACTAAACGTTTAATGTGGCGAACTTGTGCCCAAAACAAAAAGGAAACAGAAGATAACAACAAAGTGTCGCGGGCGCCGAAGTCGGCGAAACAGCAGGATCGAACGCTGAGGCGAAACTGACTTTGGCTCACCACGCGAAGCCCCTTATGTACACGAGTGGGCTTCTAGAATAATCGGCGTTGAAGGTTCGACGCGTAGAACATTCGGACCTCGAACAAGCAACAGGATTTTTGAATTTACCAGAACACTAAATTGCAGGAATAAACAAAAGACGCGTCGCACCCAGGAATCAAACCCTGGCTTTCCGCGTGGGAGCCAGGCAAAATAACCGCTAGGCCACGCGCGCGCTGCCTACTTTGTGAGCTGCGCTTTTTTTTTCTTTATTGCAACACATGTCAATTCAATTTAAAAAAGCGCAGCAGGACTTCTGCAGGGCACGTTAAAAGGCCCTCATTTCCAACAGCGCCTAACAAAGTCCTAGCCATTCGGGCTTAGGCTCGCGCGTGGAGAAAACACTCTCAACCTGCTTCACAAGAAAGAAGAAATAGAAGCGAACTTCTTTGGCAGTGGGGTCGGCATGCCGTACTGCCATGCGTGAGCGCCAAATACTACAAAGACCCAAAAGAAAAAACCTATCAAATGACACGCAGTCATTTCATCACTTCCAAAAAACACATGTCAGACGGGGTGATGCACAGCTCTTCCCTTAGCGTGCGCTGGAGCACGTCCCGGAAAAATACGGCATCCATGCAAAATATGAATACATGCTCAATAGCCTCAGGTTGCTTGCATAAGAACAATCAACCGTCCACTGCACATCAAAACCCTTCTCTTTTAGCCACACCTTGACCGGCAACGTATTGGGGTGTAACTGAAAAAAGAACGTTTTCACCGAAGGTGGTACACACATACGCTTAACTCGGCTCATCACATCTTGGCCGCCATGACAAAAAACAGTTCGATACATTGGCGTCGGGAACAAACTGACTATCAAATCGAGCGCGAACGTTTTCTTGCTCATTAAAGACCTTGACCAGCTGCGCGCGCGGCACTGTCATCGCGAGACTGCTATATATATATTGCACAACTTTACAATGTGCATGGACATCCCTTTTTGACAGTGTTGAGAACATTGCATTGCAGCATAAAACTGATCTGTTTAATTTGGTTTGCACTTGACATCATCGTACTATATGCTGGAGGTCATTGCGATTTGTTCTTGCTGATAAAATCAAATCGGGTGGTGCAAAATGCATGCTACAGAAGGTTTGCACTCAGTGCAAGTTATGTATTCCAGACACATAAATTATTCCTGCTTGGCGCAGCGTTGTGAGGAACGGCGCGTGCGTATGGCACCACGAAAACTCACTTTCTGGCAGGAGTGTTATGGCAAACATAGTAGTTTACTTCAGTAGTTTACTCAAAGTAGTTTACTCAAGGTAATTTGCTTTAGCACTGCTTGTTTGGATGAATGGGCGGATGCTAATGACTTCACCCTTTATATTGGGTGGTAGCTTGCGCCACCTAGCAAAGAAGTTAAGAACCAAAAGTATGCTTTCTTTCCTTCGCAAATTGACTCCAGCGGACTGCAGTGTGGTCGCACTTGGTGCAAAATAGAGTACAGGATACATTTGATTCAATTAATGATTATAAAGGGGTTATTAGATTCCTATACATAAAAACACACACATTATTAAATGGTGTCAAGACGGCAATATGGTGGGTTTGCAAGTGCAAGCCTTAAAGAGATTGGCTACTTCCGTGGTGTCAACGTCTTACTCTTGAACCTACGAGTCCCTAGCATGTTAGTATCTCTCCTCAACCAATAGGATTGCAGCAATAGTCGACGCGTTTCTTAAGCTGTCGGCGTTTGTTAAGCTGTCGGCAGTTATAAAAGTAGAAATTATATGAATTTATTTCTGATATGTTTATTGGACACCTTTTTCATATCAGAGCTTATTATTTCATATCAGTTTCATATGCCGCATATCAGTTACACTGAGCTATAGGTGGCGCTAGGTACCGCCCAATTCATGTGCTACAAAAATAATTTTATTTACTCACGCCACCATGTAGATGCATTTCGCAGACCACTAGCATCAGCTGAACATATACATTGAGCGCATACACATACACGGCACAACACACAGGAATACAACAGCACACCCAATAACTACTTCTGAGGTCTGCGTTTCCGCCTTTTATACTGGTCGTTTTGTAAGTACGGAGTTTTTCGGTGACCACCTAAGCAATAAATAATATTCTCAGCATTTTGGATTTATTTTCAGTAATGTCATACTTCTGAGAGTATTTTGAACGGCTCAGGGGATGAATCTCTCAATAAAACGTAAACGCTAATGCCGTAATTATTTGAAAGCCAATAAATCAAGCCGCTCCACTGCGTTCCCAAGCCACGTGTTTGTCTGCCCGCGCGGCACGTCGCATACTGAAAAACAATTATATGAATTTATTTCTGATATGTTTATTGGACACATTCATATCAGTTGGCATATGTTGTATATCAGTTCTTATGTGTCGCATATCAGGTTTTGGGTATTTCATATCAGTTTGATATATCGCATATCAGTTTTTGGATATTTCATATCAGTTTCATATGTCGCATATCAGTTTTTGGATATTTCACATCAGTTATTATATAAATTCATATAATTTCTTTCAGTAGGGTACTTAAGGTAAAAAACAAAGCGCTTTGCTTTTACGTTAAGCTTTGATTCGACACTGCAAAGATTGCATTTGGCCGGAGAGACGTTTCTAAATCGAGGGTTTCAGACTGAGCAACGCAATTCGGCCGAAAAGTTCGCCAGGGTCGAGCCGTATTTCGGCTTATTTTCTTACTACTTTAATCGCCGGAAAAAATGACACCTTGGAGACCAATACTAAAAACGATCCCGCGGAGCGCGCGCGAAAATTGATCTCAGCGCCCCCGGTGAGCCTGGAGTCTCATCTAGCAGACTAACTCTTTGGAATGCTTTGGCTTTGCCTATCTTCGAACGAGGAAACCAATAAAAAAGCATCGTAACATGTTTTTTCTTTTCTTTTTTTTTTTTTTTTGTTAACACTATTTGCCACTTCATGAGTGAAGGATCTCTTCTTTCTTTAAAAAATATGTTTCTTGGCATTTAATGCGCACTTTTGTTTTTTTTAGTCAAGAAAACGTTCTGATGGCACAGTTTATGTAAGTAAGGCATGTGAAACGCAAATTTATCTTAGCGCTGTTTTTTTGTTTTTTTTTGTACTTAAAGTTCTAAAAATTGTAATATTTAGCTACGGCTCAATTATATAGTTCGGATCAATGAATACGTGTTACCTTGGCCGCTGACATTATCGTTTAAAATAATGTCCTGCTGATATACCTGTCTTGTCAAAAATACAATCTCGCTAATCCGGCCGACACCATGGCCAACTATATAAATAAAAGGCCGCGAAAACCTGTCGTATATACACTACCTCTATGTAAATAAGCTACGTGGAGACGATTGTGCATATAAGATCTAAGGTCATTACCGAAATAAATGTTCGCGTATACTTAATTGACAAAAACGGAGTTTGAAAGAATATCGGCCCCGTCTCAGACATGCTAAAAAGAGTGTGTTATAGCGCAAATAAAAATGAAACTTGTTTGCAGTATTGCAATGCACACATTCTATCGATGGTAACTTTATTTACGCACAATGCCAGTAAAATGGCTTAGTGGGCTGGTCGGTACATGTTTAAATGGAAAAGCGCCTAAAAAATACTTGGACACGAGAAAGAAGAGACAGGACCAAGCGCTACTTACTATTGAACGTTTATTGAAAACACAATCCCCGTTTCATTTGGTTGCTTTATTTGCTCACTTTCCGAAGCGACGAACATTCGCGTGCTGTGCTGAGGAGATCGCACACTGTGTTGAGGAACTGTGAATATTGAAATAGTTTTGCCACTGTCCCCGATTTTCGAACTTCGGCGAAATAATTGTCGGAGTTGGTTTCGGTCATCTCTAGATCGAAGAACAGAAAACCATTTCTGCTTCTGTGCGCTAGTTTTTATTTAAAAAAAGGCAAAGGTAGACATTTTCGGCATCTCTCGACTCGTGGATCAGCGACAGAGTACTTCCGAGTCACTTGCGCGATGACATCACTGGGAGATCATGTCACTTCCGGACGCGCTCTGTGACCTCTGTTTTTTTGGTCCTCCAGGTTCTGAGCACCGTGTCAACCGTGTTCTCGACCGACACGGCGTCATGGCTTGTTGGTCTCTGGCACCACGCACCCCTGAGGGGTTCCTCCCGCTATACAGGATGATAGAGGAGATTTTGGTTTACGAAAAGGGGACTCCGGTTCGGGCACAACAAAACACCGCACCCTGTAAGCATCGCCCGTGGTCCGATACGATCGTACATTCAGAAACACGAGAAAGCTAAAGTTCAGACTCTTATCTTCTCCTCGAATAAACCAAACTGTCAGACATTACTCGAGACGTTGCCGAAGCTCTTTAATCTATATACAAACACTTGCACAAGGTGTGCCTTGGCACATAGCGGGCCGTTGGGTATACACCTTTTCCACAAGCGCGCAGCCATCTTGAATATCATCACTTCTGGTATGCGGTAAAACATCTTTTTGATCTCTCCCCGAAGCTAGAAGGTGTTTACGAAAAATGCGTGATTGTCACACATACCTGATTTGCCTCAGCTATATTTTCTCGCATATTCCAGGTTCAAACGTTGTATTATTTTTCGCCCCGCATACCAGATACGGAACCCACGTGACATGAGAACGACAGGAAACAGAAAAGGTCTATAGACCTTTCCAATGTTTACAAAATGACAGTCCAGCGTGCGATCGTCACAGCCCAGCACGTGCGTGTTCGTCGCTTCGGAAAGCGAGAAAGGCACGCGCCATACGCGCGAACACTCAAGATGGCACCGGCCACACGCTCTTTTTTGGAAAGGTCTATAGACCTTTCTAATGTTTACAAAATCACAGCCTAGCGTGCGATCCTCACAGCCCAGCACGTGCGTGTTCGTCGCTTCGGAAAGCGAGCAAAGCACGCGCCAAACGCACGAACACTCAAAATGGCACCGGCCACACGCTCTTTTTGGAAAGGTCTATAGGGAGTATGCACAGGACGCCATATTTGTGGGTGCTCTTTAGAGCGCATGCTCAGAGCGAGCTGTCATTAATAGACTGCTAACACCGGCAATCTTGATGGTGCGAAATGCACGTTGGAGAAGAACTGTGGAAGCTCGGCGTCAGCACGCGCTCAGCATTCGCGCACACGGATATGGCCGCCAGTGAATACTCCCTATAGACCAAGCAGTTTCGCTCGCGCGTTGGCTCACGACTCACGAGCCTCTTCTTTTCGTCATCGTTACTGCGCTCCCACGCACGCGGAAACAAGATGCTGTCTGAGGTCCAGCACAAACAAACCTGGGAACGACGGGGAGGGTGGCTTGCAGCCGCGCAGTGGGGGTGGTTTTGATCACTTTCGGTAGAAGGCGCCACGACAATTTATTACATTTTAGGGACAAATCGACTTTTCACGCATTTCTCTATGCTCAAACGGCAAGATGTTTAAAAAATAACTTTAAATTGAACAAAAAATTGAACGAATTGCTAACTTGCAAATGACATTCCCCACAGTTTGTCACACAACAGTTCCTGTAACCGCCACACGCGGCTACAGATCGGCAAATAATTAGTTTTTTCATTTGCGATTACGGAGCGAAAACGCTGTATTTCGGTAAAAGGATGCATTTTTGTTCACTCGTGGGACGATAAGCAATCTAAAAGATACAAACGGTAAATTTTCTAAACTTTAAAATTGTTGCACTGCCACTTTAAGCGTTGCATTGAAGAAAATGACGAGACTTCATTTAGTAATTTTAGCAGTGTGAGTGTGGGTTCTTATACACAACATGATAACTTAGTACTGATCTTCAACTGTTGTGTCCTTTGAAGAACATTTGCATGTCCAGAAGCAGAGAAATGCATTGGATCAAGAGTTGCACCATTGTTGTGTGATATCTTTTTAGCTAAATGTGACAGGGTCATTTCCGAGGGCCTAGACATGGGGAAGAGCCTCAAGGTTTTTCGTTAAGCGGGTGCTTTTTCGTGCTTGTGCCACAACCCTACGTCTGCAACGATGACCTTATCAACAGAACAATACACGTTGTTTTGTTTTGTTTTCATCAAGCTCATGTGGTCTCATTTTCACCCACCAAACCAAGGCGTCTAAGAGGTTGCAGTTCTAAGATTTAAACTTTCACTTCAATAAGCATCACGTATGCTGAGAGCACCAGCCACGCTCGAAGAAAGGGGTTTTGCCTTTCTCGTCTGCCCATTCCAAATGAGTGAAACGAGGCATTGCTTCGTCATTGATGAGAACTTCCTTAGATAAGTCGTGCAAGCATACTATGGGCAATAGCCCCTTTGATCAAGTGGGCGGCCTCACATTAGCGGGCTATCCAAAACGTTTCTTCCAAAAAGTTGTAGAAATCCTCGCTTCAATATATAAAGGGAGGCGCGGTAAAAAAACAAACGCCCAGAGGAAAAAGAAACAATATGACTGGTAGTAATTTCAACCTAAACGGAGTTGCTGCACACTTTGATGTGCCTTTGCTGTTCTCATCCCTGTCTAGTTGTCTAGCCTGTCCTCAAGAGTAAAAAAAAAAAATAGAAAAGAGGAATTTGTTAAGAAACACGCAGCGCAGTACGTTGATTGTGCTACGGCAGTGTTTCACGAAACTCCCAGGACGTCGTAGAGCGTACGTTGAACAAACGGGAAGGTGCAAAAATGATAGGGCACGTAAGCATGTCTAATATGTCAGAAGCTCCCCATCGGGCCGTCTCGCCATTCACTATGATAGGTGTCCTTCTGCGTCTTTCTTTCTAGTGTGCACTTATATTTCGGCTCTTTTTCCAGTCCAACATAAATGCCAGCACTCGGACGACCGTCTTTCTACTGCATCCGTCTTTGGAATTGTATTTTCATTTTTTTTTTTTGTTTGGTTCAGACGCCGCTGCGCCGCGGCGTCTTTTCTCCCATCTGCCTTTCTGTGAGTTCTCTTTTTGTCTCTTTTTGTGCGGACTTTGTGTTAGAGCCAACGGACTGTTTATTTTTACTTTTGCTTTGTTTTGTATGCTCAACTCTGCGCCACTTTGTTGTTTACGAACATCAGTTGTCGGCTTTTTATACGCCCGTACTCTTGATTTCTATTATTTAAACGCCGAGGCATTTGTGCCCTGAGCAAACTTGCTTCTTTTTTCCGGACACATTTTGTCTTTGTTTGAGATGAAGCCCCCAAAATGCCTCGTCTGTTTTCAGTAGTGCTTTATTCTGACTGCTGCGATGTTTGTAAAGTATTTGTGCGGTCATTTTGTCACTTCTGTTGTGTTGCGGTTGTCATATAAGTGGGAACGTATCTTGCGTTATACGGCACAAGCGCTGGCTGGCTATTGGGCAGGAGATCGAACTATAGGGGCGCTTTATCGAGCTTGTTGTCCCCACAGCCCGGTGTTTACCAACACAGCATAACAAAGAAATTGAACCTGGCCGAGCACGGTCTGGGCACGAGCGCTTCGCTCTGACCAGTGCTTTGGTCGCACTAGGAGTGGCCTTCGAATCGTCATCTTCGATTTCTCGGATCAAAAACAAACAAGAAAATACGGTTTGTTGTCTTCACAGCTGAAGCGCACCGCTAGAGGCGTGACTGTTCGATCTCCTCCCCAATAGCAGATGCCCGTGACTCGGGTAGCGCGGGACTGATGCGCGTGTACGGTTGCGATGAGCGCGTGTGCGGCTCGTGGTTTGGTGCCGTTGTTCGATAAAGGCGACTGACGTAGCTGATATTCTCTTGCCGCACCTGTCTCTGGTCCACTTGACTCGACTCGGTACACGACATGTTCGCAGCCAGGGATGAAAGATCCTCTACCGTCTCCGAGGACCCGAGAAGCAACAACAGGGTTGCCAACGTGACCTCACGGCCATTCAGGAAGCGAACCAGCGGCCGAACTACGTCACGCCTAACAACGCAGACAGTTCGGGTTCTTCGAACACCCAGGCAAGCGGAGGGGCATATCCTTCTTCAATCCTTTCGCAGTCGAGCTCCCGGAGAAGTTGGATTTTTGGAATCCAAACGACTGGAACAGATGGATAACCCGGTGGGAACGCTACCGCGTAATCTCAAAACTCCATCTGCGGGACGCAACGACTGAAGTCAACACTTTCCTTTACGCGATGGGCAGGGAGGCAGAGGATGTTCTCACCTCCCTCAACTTGACCGAAGATGAGCTTATCGACTATGACGTAGTCAAAGCCAAGTTTGACACCCACTTCATTCTTCGGGTGAAGATCCTTTTTGAGCGAGCCAAATTCAACTCAAGAAAGCAAAAACCGGACCAGCCAGTGGAGGTCTCCATCACGGCCCTGAATAAACTGGCGGATACTTAGGAGTATGGCTCTCTGCGGGACGAGCTCATTCGAGATCGCATCGGGGTAGGACTGCTCGACACAAAGCTCAATGAGAAACTCCAGCTGGACGCTCAACTTAGACTACAAAAAGCGACCACGACAGCACGATTGTCGGAGGCGGTTATAGCGGCAACAGTCAGAGCCGCGCACCGCAAAGACTGGAAGCGACGTCCTCGAAGAACTTAAAAGACACACGCGAGGAAAGAGCGGAAACAAAGATACCCAACATCAGAACACGTCGCAAAACCAAGGACGTCCTAACAGTTAAACATGGACATGCCGATGGCGTGTCAGTTCGCAGGAGCACACCCAGCTTCAATGCGCTGCGAGAGGCAAGAAGTGTAACGCCTGCAGAAAGCTAGGCCACTTCGAGAGCGTCTGCTTTTCGAAGCATGAGATAGAAAATCGAAAATCACAAGCACATGGGCCAATACAAACCAAAGTCTTCCTTGACGAGCTAGTACACTCAAGTAAAGGAATAACGGAAGCCTCTGGTTCATTACAGCTAAAGTAAACGACCGGTAAGTAACGTTCACGGTGGATACAGGAGAGGACGTCACGACTATCCCTCCTAGCGTGTGGGACACGACAACCTTGGCAGCGCTGGAGCCAACAAGGACGGATCTTTTCGGAGCCGGCCACTCTCCACTCAGCACACAAAGCAAAATCAAGGCAACGATAACCTGGAGTGGGCGATCAACCAAAGAGACGATATACGTCACCGACAGGCTGAGATACCCTCTGGTTGGACGAACGGCTATTCAAGCCCTTGAGGTGCTCCCAAGCATACACGAAGTCAACGCTGACAGCAAAATGATGTACGATCAACAACTGCACGCTAAGTACCCATCGCTTTTCCAAATACTGGGGAAAATGAACGTCCAGTACAAGATCACACTCCACCCGGATGCTAAGCCGTTTGCAATCACATACCCGCGACGGGTAACCTTTCCGCTTGTACCCAGCGTGGAAAAAGAACTACAGCGCATGCAAGATATGGAAGTGGCCGAACCAGTCAACCACGCCACAGCCTGGTGCGCCCCCATGGTGGTTGCCAAGAAGCAAGATAGCTCTATCCGTATCTGCGTGGACTACACTCAGCTGAACCCGCTGCTGGTGCGGGAACGCATCATCATGCCCACGGCGGAAGAGACCCTGGCAAGGCTTGCAGGAGCTACGGTATTTAGCAAACTAGATGCAAATTCCGGGTACTGGCAAGCACCAGTAGCTCCGGAATCAAAAGAACTAACAACCTTCATCACGCCAGTGGGGCGTTTTCAGTTTAAGAGACTCCCGTTTGGCATCGCGAAGGCGCCAGAATTCTTCCAGCGGGAGATGCTGAGGATCTTAGAAGGAATCCCGGAGCAAGTCTTTCACATGGATGACACTCTAGTTATCGGTAGAGCCCTGCGCGGATAACAGTTTGAGTATCCGCATCCGATCCGCATCCGCAGACTTTGTATCCGCGTCCGAACCGCATCCGCAAACTTTTTACATTATTGTATTCGTATCCGATCCGCATCCGCATACTTTGTATTCGTATCCGAACCGCATCCTCAAAATGTGGAACCGTGTCGATGTTCTTGCTAACCAGCAGAGGTTACGATTACATTTAGACTATACTTCGTTTCACCTTGTGTGCGAGCGAAGGCAAAGCTGGAAGCGCGAGCGCGAAAGTTCCGTGCGTTCAGGCTTTGCTCGAGCGCGCGAGCTGGGGAGAAACGGAAAAAGCGCTGGTCTCGCGCTTCTTGCTTTGGTTTCGCTCGCAGATAATGTGAAACGAAGTATAGCAAAATCAGCGGAAATTACGCCGACCGCGTTCTTGCCCGCCGCACGCGGAATCGGAAACTTTCCCCTGTGGCGCCTCAAATCTTCCCTGAAGTCTGAACGCCTAAAAAAAAAAAGGCCATAAAAAATGAAAAAAAAAATAAAAAGTTTGGAAAGAGCGGAGGAGAAGCCGGGGTAGGAAGACAAAATCCTTTCTGTGAGGTTACCGAGCGTATGCGGCCGCCTCGAGTCTCACGGTGTTTCGTGTCAGCCAGCGGGCAGATGAGCCGCTAAGTCAGAGTCCAAGACCTGATCGGATCGGCTAACGTGTTGTTCGAGAAAGATCGCGGCGTGCAGGCGCCCAAAGATATATATTGAAAGAAATCTTTTTTTTACTTTGCAAACCGTGGCGCCAAAGGGTCGCGCTCGCTGTCGAAGCACTTTTGGTTTTGGTATCATGACCACACCACTCTCTGCGGAGAGGGAGAGGTTTCTTATACTTTCTTGTGACTTGTTCGTTTGAGGTTTTCTTTGCCCGACAAAGTTTTCCGCTCTTTCCCTGCCAAAGAGCTAGCTTTCTCGGGACGATTGATGCCCTGCATTCTTTACTTTTTGCTTTTTCTATAGATAGCATTTTTGACGAGATGAAATGCACTAACTTAAGCGATCTTCAGTAAGAATCATATCTTTCTTCGGATCCCTAACGTTTCTTCGAAACGCGTTTTGTGGAAATACGTTTCGTGGACAACTTTTCACGGACATATATTTCATAGACACACGGTTCGCCGACGCTGTACGTTTTGTGGGCACATGCCCCTGCGACGTTTTGTCGAAAACGAACTTCTTCGCTAAGCCGCTAAAAGCTAGCGCGCGATTCACTAAGGCGTGCTTAACCAAGCCATGTCCCCCTCCCCCCTGTAATCCAGGCGAGACGCAAAATTTTTGTTACGAAAATAGCATGGTTGTATGCGACGAAACGTCTCAGGTTTTTCGATGAAACGAACAGGGGAAGCCTTTTGATCAAACGTCGCATGCCGACGGAACGATCTGTAGATGAAACGTCAGTCGACGGACTAAATTCCACCGGGCAAAAATTTAGATCCGGATCCGCGGATATCCGCATCCGCAGCCCCTGACATCCGCATCCGATCCGCAATCTGCCAAAATCCGTCTAATTTTTATCCGCATCCGCCAGTTTACTGCGGATATCTGCGGATATCCGCGGATATTCCGCGGATATGCAGGGCTCTAGTTATCGGCCACGACAAAACAGAGCACGGCAGACATCTCCAGGTGGTGCTCCGCCGCCTCCGTGACGCCGGAGTGACCCTGAACACCGCAAAGTGCGAGTTCGCCAAAAATCGCGTCAGGTTTCTGGGCCACATCCTGGACTGCAAAGGCATAGCTGCAGACCCTAGGAAAACGGAAGCGATTGTCAAGATGCCGGCACCGGAAAGCATGGCAGAGCTAAGATTGTTTTTAGGCATGGTAATTCCACCTCGGCAAGTTTCTACCTAACATCGCGGAAAAGACTAAACCACTGAGAGATCTACTACATGAGGATGCAAGCTGGCTCTGGAGCGAGCCTCAAGGAAAAGAATTCTGAAAGGTCGAAGATCTCTTGTGGAAGACTCCTGTCCTAACCTTCTATAGACCAGGAGCGCACCAGACGTTATCGGCAGACGCATCTTGGTATAGACTGGGGGAGGTCCTACTTCAAGAGGAGGAGGATGGCAACAGGCGCCCCATGGCATACGCGTCGAGAGCCATGACGCCGACAGAACAAAGGTACGCCCAAGTCGAAAAGAAGGCTTTGGCCATCGTCTGGGCTTGTGATCATTTCAGAACCTACTTGGTAGGACAAGTATTTCACGTCGATACAGACTATAAGCCCCTGGTACCGTTGTTATCCACAAAACGTCTCGACGAAATGACACCGAGGCTACAGCGGCTAAGAATGCGCATCTTCGACTACCACTTCACTGTTTCACACGTACAAGGTAAGAAGATGTACACCGCAGACGTCTTGTCCAGGAAGCCGCTAACAACAACAAACCACTCTACGGTCACACCGAGAGCTGCAGACAAGACTGAAACATTCATTCAAGAGTACGAGATACTGACAGTGGAGCTTTTTCCAGCATCTTTTTTTTCTTTTTGGAAAGGCTGTTGAGTGAACTGTCCAAAAACCCTAGTACGGCAAAAGTTGTGGAATACTGCCAAAAACAGTGGCCTGAGACAGACAAGCATGCTCCAAACTTAAAGAAGTTCGCCAGTCTCGCAACAGACCTTTTCGATTGTCCAAATTGTCTACTCATGCAGAACGGCAGGATGGTTATTCCCCTCCGCCTGCAAGGAGAGGCCCTAGAAAGAATACACTGTGGACGTCAGGGTGTCGTCCGATGCCGTAGAAGAGCGAGGGATGCTGTCTGTTGGCCCGGGGTCAGCACAAAGGTACCACCTACTCCAAACTCCACTACCCGATCGCCCGTGGTAAGAGATCGGAACGGACATTTCCAGCTGAAAGGGAAGAAATATGTAGTTATCGTCGACTATTACTCGAAGTTCTTCGAGCTTGAGGAACTTCCTCGAACGACAACGGAAGACTTGAAAAAAGTCTTGAGTCAAGTTTTCGCAAGACATGGATGTCCGAAATTTATACGCTCAGACAACGGTCCCCAGTTTGGATCGAGCGAGTTCCGACGATGTGCGAACCACTGCGGAGCCCAACTGGTGACTTCTAGCCCGTGTTACCCCCAGAGCAACGGGGAGGCCGAAAGAGCGGTGCATACTGCAGAGAACCTGTTGACAAAATCATCAGATATGGCGCAAGCTCTTCTGGCACACCGGACTACCGCAGGGCCTGAAGGTTTCTCCCCTGCAGAGCTTCTGATGGGATGGAAGCTCCGTTCAACACTTTCGAGTGCGCTAAATAAATTGAGACCTCACTGGCGCCACTGGAAGAGGTATTGACAACGGTACAAGGTTCGTAATACGAAAGAGGCGTCTGACTACAACAGACGCCATTGGACAAGAGACCGTAAGGTGCTACCCCCATACTCAGCGGTCTTGATCCACGTGGGTGCGGCATCGCAGGGAATGATACAAGGCCAAGCAGGACAGCCTAGGTCTTACCTTGTGGAAACGGACGAAGGGACAGTACGATGCACACGGCACCATCTTCAGCCCACGAGCTCCAAGAAGGACAGCGAAGCGGCCGGTCAACAAAACAACGACCTTTCAGCAACCGTAACCCGGAGTAACCGAGTTTCACGTCCTCCAACTCGTTATGGACAGTGACGCTTAACAGGAGGAAGTGTCATATAAGTGGGAAAGTATCTTGCGTTATATGCAGGGGTGTGCGAATATTGAAATTTTCGAATACGAATCGAATACGAATAAGTCAAAAAACGGGCTTCGAATATCGAATCGAATATCGAATATGTGTCTTATAATGAAAAATTACAAAACGAGGTAACCGCAGGTTTTATTGCCTTTTCAAAATAAACCAATGCAACTGCATTTTACTGCGCTGCAGCATTCTAAAGATGCTTCTAGTAATGCACTCATTACAATTATCGTGTAGGAAAATTAACTGTTCAACTGTTCAGAAAGTAAGCGCTCCCTATGCGCCGTGACAACCTTTCCGCCAGTAGAAATACCCTTTCACTCGGAAAACCTGCAAACTATCCCTCAAGTTCGAAGAAGTTTGACTTATGGAGAGTGTTGCCCGGCTCCTACACGAATATTTCGAATTTTGGGAAACAAATAATATAGAAAGTAGTTTATTTTATTTTTTTATAAAATGGTAACCAAAGTTTACTCCCTATAAAAGCGACAATATGCGCGTTTAACGCTTTCATTGGTTATTAATGTGAACCTGTGATGCCAATAAACCCAACAAATATTGCACTTTTCCTCCGCCAGTTGAGTCAATTAGTTTTTCTTTTTTTAATATTAACGCATGCGCACAGAAGTAGAACTTCAGTTGAACCTTTGTCGAACATCACGTGAAAGGTCGAAAAGATCGAACTTAGTCGAACTCGAAACTGGGCAGGTTCGCGATATCTCTAATTTTGACTGAGCGGGAATGGCAGGCCACTGATCTCTGTTGTAGTAGGCTGAATCGCGGACCGCGGCCTCGGCAGCTGGGGCCAAGTGTCGCCACCGGCGGCCATTGATTGACACCAGCCAATGCATGGGACTCTATGGGAATAACGAGAAAAAGTGCCGTTTCCCCCGTTTTTAAGCTGTTGTCGGCAGTGAAACGTTTTGGATGCTTTTCGATAAGCCCGTCAAATTGCTTGCGTACAATACATTAAAACTGACAGCCCTCGCAGTTCTTATAAATAAATAATTTGTGGTCGAGAGTGACTCCGCTGTAGTGCATCTCAATGAGGCGAGAGTAACCTAGAGTTACCGTGGAGTCGGTGGCGTTTTTGTTGAGTTGGGTTTAGCAGGCGACAAGCTCGAAGGCTTTGCTATGCGGAATTCGCTCACTCTCAGAAAGCCACTGTCGAGATGGAGCTTCTCTGTCATTCATCAACGTCTGGGCTTCCCCGAGGGCGGTCTCCTTGACGGCAAGTTCCTTTGTTTACTCCACTACGAGAGCAAGCTTGCCAGCTCAGCCGTAGGTGCTCCGGTATGTTTGATTTTTTTATTCGGCGACCGAACGTTTGAGAAATACCGATTCGATCTCCAGACACCCGACATAAGGATGGCAGCGCACTATAAAATACACGCCTCCGAGCACAGGGTACATGCTTCAATATTCTTACTCTGTGCGTTTCTCCCGTAGACTTGCGTGTATTGCCTGGTGTCAAGCAATGGCCGCCGGTGGCGACACCGACGGGCTCCCGATCCGCGATCCAGCCAACTAAAATAGAGATCAGTGTGGCAGGCACTGGTACTCCCGCGGAGGGGGGTACCCCCCCTCACTCACTTCAATCCGCCTGGCGTCGTTCGAAGCGCCATCTATAGTTTCATTTCATAACTGTGCGTCCCAAAGAGCACAGCTGCAGCGCCAAATGGCGATCACAACGCCGCCGTTTCTCCCGCAGCGGTCACTCGAGGAACTACACGTGACATCTATTTTGGCTTCAATCGGACATTTCGGAGCCGAAACAGATACGGTGGAAAGGGTTACAGGGGTGCCACACCCCTTTCCCCAGCGGACGCGCAGCGACATATAATCGAAGTTAAAATGCGCCTAGGTCGGGACGCGCTACCTGAAATCACCGCTGAGGCATGGTTGTATAAAAACAATATTAATTGTGCTGCAAAACCTTCCAAACTAAAAATTTTAGAAAACATCACGCGCCCCCCATTTTGTACTAAACTCCAATAAAAGTTACTACAAAAAGAGTTTTTTTTTTTTTTCGTTGGTTTTTACGTTTCTTGTAACGTTGAAACGAACGTATCCCGATTCAGTACCAAAGCAGCCGTCCGGCGGCGCGTCGAGCGACGCCGGGCGAGTCGTGGTGAGTGAGGGGGGGTACTGTTCGTGCATGCAGCGTCTATGAGCAGTTCCCTAACCCTAACAACTCCTGCCACCTAACTGGTGGCAGGAGTTGTTTTCGATGGCGATGCAATGTTCTGCTCGCCCCTAGCTTTTTCTTTTTTTTTTTAATTTTCAAACATTTATTTTAGATAACACTCTCGAGATATATTTTAAATTTATATTTTCCTCTCGAGGTTTATTTCATTGCATCAAGTTATAGAACGTGCAATTGCATCACATGTTTCTATATAAGCGCCACACAACAAAGGGCTTGGAGAAAAAGAAACCGAAACTGATCCTGTCTTGCTGCGATCGGACAGATAGAAACGGAGCAGACCGATAATGCACGGATCATACGCTTTTCTCAGTGAATAAGCATATTCATAGGTGAATGCGTGGCAAGCAGATTATTCGCTAGTTGCTCGAATATTCGTGGTTTTTGCGAAAATTCGCCGTTTTCCCCGAATATTCGGCTTTGGCCGAATATTCGGGAACTTCCGAATATGCAATTTTCGAATCGAATACTTTTCGAATAAGGAAATTATTCGATTCGTATTCGAAATTTCGAATATTCGCACACCCCTAGTTATATGTCACAAGTGCTGGCTGGCTATGTTGACTGGCAGATGCGCGTGACTCGGGTAGCGCGGGACTGATGCGCGTGTACCGTTGCGATGCGCGCGTGTGCGGCTCGAGGTTTGGTGTGGTGGTTCGATAAAGGCGACTGTGGTGATTTCGAGGTGAACAAGGTGGGAGCAAAAAAGTGAAGAAGAGAAAGAGACAAGAGCGAGCAGTTTGCACGAGAAAAGAGACTGAGACGAGAGACGAAGACGAAGTACGAAACGTTCTCGGGACCGACAGGGCAATCATCAAGCTCACGGGGTGTTGTGTATTTAGACTTTATGTACATTATTTACAAGCAAGCGTAGCGGTCCATAGCCGACCTGGCTGGGGCTGGATCCAAGAGAGTCTTTTCCAGAGCCCGAGCGCGAGCGCGTGCTCGTGTCCCGCTTCGTGGCAGTCTTCACTGCTGCCAGCACATAACATCCCTCCCCACTAGGTCACGTAGTCCTTAAGGTAGTTAGGACGTTGGCGTTGTCGCTGGGGACGACTCGGCCGTTCTTGCTCGGGCGCTGAAGTTGGCAACACTTCTTGGCGCCTTGGTTCTGAAGCACGCGGAAGTTGTGAAGAAGGTGTTGCCACAGGTGTTTCCTCTGGAGCGGTCGGCTGCGCAGAAAATTCCGCCTTACTCGTTGAGAGCGGAGGCTCTTCCACTGGCTCATCCGAAAGTCGTGGCTCGCATGACAAGGGACGTTGATGTTGTGGCAGGTCTGTCGCAGGCTCCTCCTCCAGATAAGTTCCCCACTGCCGACTTCAGATTTGGTCTACGTGTCGCTTCCAAAAACGCCCGTCGATGGTGCGAACCTTGTACGACACCGGGCCAGTGATCTCAGTGACGACACCGGGTAGCCACATGGGGCCTGGTAAATAATTGCGGATGAAGACGGTGTCTTGCGGTTAACATTCGCGCACACCTTGTCTTCCCCGCAGCGCTTGTTTTTCTTGCTGGTCTACCATCTCTGTTTGTAGGTCTGGGTGAAGCCGGTCCAGCGCTGTATGGAGTCTTCGACCCATCAACAATTCTGCAGGACTCTTTCCTGTTGTAGAGTGCGGAAGAATATGTTGGCTCAAAAGGAAACGTGCCAGCTTGGTGGCCATGTCACCTCTTTCCATGCGCCTGAGGACCTGTTTAGTCTCTTGGACCATACGCTCTACTTGACCGTTAGATGATGGATGGTACGGCGCCACCTTGACGTGCAGAATTTGGTTCCTCAGCGTGAATTCTTTAAATTCTTGCGAGACGAACGCCGTTCCATTGTCGGAGACTATAGTGCCCGGAACACCATGCGTTGCAAACAACGCTCGCAGCTTTTGACAAACTGTTGCTGAAGACATGGATGGCATCTGGATGACTTCCAGCCATTTCGAGTGTGCGTCCACCACCAAAAGGAAAACTTTTCCTTGGAATGGCCCTGCAAAATCTATATGGATCCGGGACCAAGGGTTTCTGGCAAAGTCCCACGGATGCAGCCTTGCGCGTGCAGGTTCCGGCCTAGTCTCCTGGCAGGGTAGGCAGGTGCGGACCTTCCTTTCGATATCTTGATCGACGCCTGGCCACCAAACTGTGCTTCTAGCCAGCGCCTTCATGCGGACGATGCCGGGATGCATGGTATGCAACAACTCCAAGACCTGGTCTCTGGCTTGCCCCGCAATGATAACTCTACTCCCCCAGAGTAGGCACCCCCGATACTCTGACAACTCATGCTGCCGTCGAACGAAGGGCTTGAACTGGTCCGGCAGCTTCTTTTGAGGCCATCCGACCACTGTCCAATGTAGAACTCTGGCCAAGGTTGGGTCATTGCGGGTGCATCGTGCAATCTTTTGGGCATCCCAAGGAATCTCCGGCGCAGTCTCCAGCATTCGGACTTCAAAAAGTTCCTGGTCAGGTGGGCTGTTCCTCTCAGTTAGAGGCAGTCGACTCAGTGCATCTGCGTTCCTGAGCTGATGAGCAGGCCTGTACTCCAGCTCGTAGTCGTAAGCAGACAGCATTAACGACCAACGCAACATCCTCGGTGACAGCACCTGAGGCATTGGTTTTGTGTGATGCAGGAGTCCCAGTAGAGGTTTGTGATCTGTCACAATCCGAAAATGCCGGCCATAAACGAACTTGTGGAACTTCCGTATTCCGAAACCTATTGCCAGGGCTTCACGGTCTGTTTGTGCGTAGTTCCGTTCGGCAGGTGTCATTGTTCGAGATCCATTTGCTTCCGGAACCTCTCGGCCTTCGCTGTCGACATGGCTCAGCACCACCCCAAGTCCATACGGAGAGGCATCACAGGCCATAACCAGTGGCTTGTGGACACTGTAGTGGCCAAAGACGTCCGAAGACTGCAGTAACTTCTTGGCCCGCTGGAACGCTTCTGCTTCCCGCATTGTCCATTTCCACTTATGGCCGTCATCAAGCAGCCTGTGCGAGGGCTCCAAAATGTGTGACACTCCCCGCAAGAACCTGTTGTAGAAGTTTAGTGCTCCTAGGAACGCTTGCAACTCCTTCTTACACTTCGGCTCGGGTGCTTCATGGATAGCCTTGACTTTGTCATCCGTCGGCTGTATTCCTGCCTTGCTGACTTTATAACCCAGGAATACGACTTCATCCGCTCCAAAAGTACACTTGTCACGTTTCAGCCGGACACCGTCGTCTTTAATTCGTTGAAGCACTGCTTGCAGACGGATGTTGTGCTCGGCGCCATCTTTACCGCCTACGAGGATGTCATCTAGAAAAACTTGCACCCCTTCCAGTCCTTGCAGCAGCTGTTCCATGTATCTCTGAAAAATAGCAACGGCAACAGCTACTCCGAACGGCAGGCACGTGACCCGGAAAAGTCCACGGTGTGTGGTGATGGTGAGAAGGTCAGCTGTCTCACTATCGACGGTCACTTGCAGGTACGCTTGGTCTAAATCAAGCTTGGAAAACTTGGCACAGCCCGCCAGTTTTGCAAAACGTTCCTCCGTTGTGGGCAGGGGGTAGCTTTCCCAACGAACGACAGGGTTTACAGTACTCTTGTAGTCGCCACAAATTCGCACTGTGCTATCCTGCTTGATCACAGGTACTGTTGGAATCGCCCAACGGGAATGTCGTACGGGTTCTAAAATGCCTTGATTGATGAGCTTGTCCAAGGCGTCATCCACTCTTGGTAGTAAGGCAAAGGGAACTTGACGTGGTTTGAAAAATTTGGGCTGAGCGGTCGGTTCAACTTCGACTCGGACTGGTGGTCCTTTGCTTTTACCCAGACCCGGTTGGAAGACCTCGGCGTGACTTCGCAGCACTGCTGCTGTGGACGGACTCTGGCTCTTCGACTCTCCTTGCAGTTGATTCACTTTTAACTCAATCCCGAGAGCCTTAAACCAGTCTCGGCCCAGCAAGCCTACGCCTGCTCCCTTGATCACGACAAGACGCAGTCGCTCTTGGCGCCCTTTGTGTGTGACCTGGACCATCACATAGCCTAGCACCTTCAGTTCCTGCTGGTTGTACATGCGAAGACGCAGTTCACAAGGGCGTAGCTTGTGCTTGGACAACCGCAGCTGGCGCATAGTTCTCTCGTTGATCACGGAACACACGGCTCCCGAGTCGACTTCCATCTCGAGAGGGTTTCCGTTAACCTCGACGACGACCCGGACAGCAGGCTCCTCGGCAGTTACTTGGAAAATGCCGAACATGTCCGCCGTCTTACCGTCGCGCCGCCGACCGCCTTGGCCTGGGCGTTTGTCGCTTGTAGGCTTAGGTGTTGATGACGACTGCTTCGCCTTCCGTCGACAAATCTTCACGATGTGGCCCCGCTGCTTGCAGAAATGACACTCGGCGTGTTGAAAACAACACTCGTCTGGGGTGTGTGTCCCTCCACAGCGAAAACACTTGCTTTCCTTGAGCTGTGACTTGGGGGCAGCTGCATCTCTTGACGCTGAGGAGTTCACCTTAGTGTTCGAAGTCGTGTGCTTACTGACCCGGCACACATCGCTGCTCCCGGCGGGCACCGCTCCCCGAATCTTCTCCGTCTGACGGTGGGCGTACTCTGCTGCAATCGCCTTCTCCTTGGCTACCGAGAAGGTTAATTCAGGCTCGGACAGAAGCCGTCGCTGAAGGGACTCTTCCCGGAGGCCGCAGACAAACCTGTCTCGGAGCATGTCATCCAACGTCGGCCCGAAATCGCAGTGTTCCGACAACCGGCGAAGCTCGGCGATGTAGTCGGCGATACTCTCCCCTTGACGCTGGTCGCATTTTCCAAACTGGAAACGCTGAACGATGACAGACGGCCTCGGGTTGAAGTGGGCCGCCAGTCTGGAGACGATGTCGTCGTAGCTCGTCTCGGAGGATAAAGCCGGTGAGCAGAGCGAACGGATAATCGCGTACGTTGCCGCCCCGCAGACCGCGCAAAGGATTGCACGCTTCTTCTCGGCTGACTTTACCTCGTTTGCGATAAAGTAGAACTCGAGTCGTTCGCGGTAAAGTGGCCATGCTGCACCGTTGCTTGATTCGAACTCACCGATGCAGCCAAATGCCGCCGCCCCTGATGCCGTCGCTTCCGCCATGGCAACGTGAACAGTGTGCTAGTAGGTTCTTCACCTCGTCGCCAATGTTGCGTATTTAGACTTTATGTACATTATTTACAAGCAAGCGTAGCGGTCCATAGCCGACCTGGCTGGGGCTGGATCCACGAGAGTCTGTTCCAGAGCCCGAGCGCGAGCACGTGCCCGTGTCCCGCTTTGTGGCAGTCTTCACTGTTGCCAGCACATAACACGGGGGCTAAGGCTTGCAGCTGTACGCAAGGTCTTCACCCCACGTCGAAGTCTTGCAGCTTTACGCAGGACCTCGTTCCGCCAAGACGGCACAACCAAACCCGGACTCCGCCGCTGCACCACCAACGAGAAAAAGAACTCTGATGAAGCTCACCGCATCCGTGAATTGTAAGACTTCCATTAGTATCGTTTTCTTTTCCCCTTAATTTTGTACTTATGTCATTCGCGCTTTAATCTTGTACTTTTTGTTTTAATCATTGTATTATCTGTCGAAATCTAAAGTTTATTTTTCTTTCTATCTATCAAACTGGTCTCGATATCCTTTCTCTTCGCGTCGCATACCTGCGAGAGTGAAATAGTCCACTACAGCGACTGACGTAGCTGGTGTTCTCTTGCGGCTCCTGTCTCTGGTCCCCTTGACTGGACTCGGTACACGACAGTGGTTATGGGCGTGTGTGTTTGTGGGCACTTCTGCCACAGGTCGGCTTCCGCTACCTAGTAGCATCAAAACTAAAATTTGAGTACATAGTTCTAAAGGATAAAGCCTTCTTTCGGATTTTTATACGCGAACTAGTCGAATTTGATACTCTGAACGGCACTGAGGTTACTTAATAAATAAATAAATGTCTGTTTCTATGCGCGTCATAATTTTATTGTCGTTACGGTTGTGATCAGTGGGTATCGCTGAGCGAACACACTTAAAGTAATTAATTGTTTCAGTTCTTAGCACAGAGAAATGGGGCTCCCAAACTTCTAGAACGTCGCGGAGCCTAAACTTTTTTATTGCGTCGTCTGCTTGGGAAGCCTCCATGTCCGCTAGGGGCGCCACTGTCGCCGTACGTCGCCACTCCCTAAGGTATTCAGAGGAGTTTTCATTATCGGTGAAGCTATATCGTTTTTAATGACACTATGCATGATTTTTTCCTACGCACTTTAAACAGACGAAAACAAAACTCTGTTCAGTCAGTAAAAAAGAAATAATAACGGACTTTTACACCGCATAATTAGCTCATTGGGTTAGCTGTCGTATTTGTTCAGATGCAATATTGACGTTAGCTAATTGCACATTTTTATAATCCGGTATATCTGGGGCCGGCCAGGGTCTTCGTCAGCGTATTGTGCCTGTGGGAAGCTCTAGTAACCGGGGGATGAAAATGGTAATTCGTCTCGCTGGGACGACCAGCCCTCGGCACGCACTCCTTGCCTTTCACCGTGCATATTGCTGTGGGCGCGCAAGCTCCAGGTTCACGAGTCGCCGAAGCGCTACCGAAGCTAGGAAGCTGGCGGTGGGGCCGGGATAACGTCAGCTAACGAAACATCAAGTCATTTGACGTCAGGTCACTTGACATCAATGTTCCCGCTAAACTTAGCGGAAAAATGACATCACGTGACTTGAAGTAATGTGACGTCGGGTTACCGTGACACCCCGACTTGACTCCACAATGACACGTCACGTGACCAGCTCGCGTGGCGTCGGGTTGGATGACATGAACTTCCCGAGTAATTTTAGCGTTAAAATGTCGCGTGACGTCATATCAGGGATGTCCGTTTCTGCATTAAATATAAGGGGCGGGGGAATAATAAACACTGTTGTTCACTCCCCGAAACGAACGTTTAAGTTCTTCTAAATAAATTTGAATGACAGCTTATTAAATACTGCAGCATAAGCGTTCGACGACTTTGTATGTGAAGGTCCCTCGGAATTTCGTTAGTCCTTTTTGCTTCTCAATGTCATGTTTGTTCCCCACTGTAGTTGGCCGGCAGCGACCCGTCATGCTGCAGTCAGCTTTCCTTGTCGGCCTCCTCTTCATTACGTTAGAGAGAAATAAGAGGTCATTGCATTGTCTAATGTCAACGACAGACACACGTGATTAACCGTTGATTCCGCAGTTGTTTCGCGTAATTCGAAAAGTTTAGAGTTTGCGTGGGAACGGGAGATGAATGACATGCGACGTATTGTATTTCATTTCATAAAGCTACTTTACGCTGTTGGGAGGGGCAACGAGCAAACCTTGCACAATATCGTATCTTGTTTTTGCGCCGCCGGAGACGCTTGGGTAAGCTTAGGAACGACGATTTTAGTAGAAAGATGTGTATGCTTGTCGCATATTCTTCATAGGGTGAAACAATTACGAACAAAATGCCCACAGGAAGAGGTACTTGACGCCGTTTCCCCAAACCACGTGTTTAACAGATAACCACTGTTAGAATGAACGTATCCTTTTGGAGGGAAAGATAAACTTTCGCAAGCAGACAATTCCAGTACAATCATGATGCAAGTGCAAGCTTATGCTCAACAAGACCTATGAGCTAGGAAGCTAATTCAACATCTCAATAATGAAGTAGTCGTACCTCATCGATGCAAATCGACAAAAATATTCCTTCATTAAAAATTGACTTATTTGGTCTTGTTAGTTCTATACATCGAGAGGATACAACCGTGCGATACGCTGCATGCAAAGGAGTAAAGACGGGAGCAGAACGCGGCAAATCCTGGGCACTCACATCGGCGGTTCCGTGAGAAAGAAGGAGAAAGAGAACGACGTAAGAGCGGAGAAAGAAAGCGGACTAAAGGTCAGGTGTGGTCGTTTTGCCGCGACGAGGTGAAGTCCCTCGAGCGCTTGTGAAGTGTATTTTGTTTCACAAGTTGCGAGATTCCGGTGTTTTCCTGCAAAGTAAGCTAAACATTAAGAAGGTACAGTCTTTACAGGTGGTGTTTTGTTCCCTCTTTGTGTATATTAACACGTCACCAGCGATATGGACTCACCGGTACCGCCAACTGGCACCGCCATTGTCCACGCCTATGCGCCGCCGTCCTCAACGCATGGGACCTTTACCTATATATCGTTATCTTAACTTAGTGGCTCCGAGTGCCGGTAGTCTTACTAAGTGCCGTAGAGACTACTACAAAAAACTGAACCCAAAACACATAGGGTTGCCGGGAGATACAGAAGTGGTGGCACACTTTGGTGAGAGTGGTAAACTCGGTGCCAAAATTTAAATTTAAATCAGTAATGTAAGTAGCTAGACTAGGTGGCGCTAGGTACCAACCAATTCATGTTCTACAAGGATATTTTTATTTTCTTATGCCACCATTGCGCTTCGGGCACCTTTATTATGCACCTATATAGATACATTCATACATTACGCATACCACAAGCATCAGCTGAACAGATACAGCGAGCGCATGCACACGCACACTACACATACAAACTTCCAATACAACAGAACACTAACCCGATTACTACCTCCAAGCTCCGCCCTTCCGCTTTTTATACACGTCATTTTGAATGTACGGATTTTTTTCGGGGTTCAACTAAGCAATTAATAGTATTCCCAGCAGGTTTTTTTTTTTTTTTTTTTCAGCAATGTCATATCTTTGAAAGTAGATTGAACGGCTCAGGGGATGAATCTCTTAGTAAAAGGTAAACGCTGATGCCGTAATTAAATGGAAGCCAATAAAACAAGCCCCTTCATTGCGGTTCAAGCCCAAGTGTTTCCTTCCACAACCAGTACGTCAAAGCCAGTTTTTCTATTGTAGTATTTGTTTTTCTATTTGTGCTGTCCGCATGCGGCTGCAATTTTCTTGAATTAATCTCTGTAGAGGGAGTATTCACTCAGCAGGAAGCGATGCTTCACGGGCAGGTAAATTGCCTTTCGATCAACATGAACGCAGTCAAGTTCGCGAATTGCGGCACATGTTAAATGTACGGAGCTACGCCGTGGAGAGCTCGAAAACCTCTAGCGCTCCTCCCAGCACGCCAGTTGGAGGGCAGTTTCTTTAGGAACCGTAGTAAATCTAAACGCAAAACAAAGGAAAGCTTTTTTTGTCGATTTTACCCAACATCCTCCCTTAATGCTAAAGTTTAAGAACTCTAAATATACGTACTTTCCGTCATATTTCAAGACTGTTCAGTCCTTTCCCCATAACGCATTCGCTCTTGGAGACGGGACAAATGGACATCGCAAACGACAGTCACATTGGCCACTGTACAATAGGAGCTACGGTTGAGACCAGGGTTTCAACACAACTATCCGCAAGTCGATCGATTGCACCGTAAACTCTCAAGTGGTCTAACACTCTTTAATGTAAAGCAGATTGTCTACCTGCACACTCCGCCCTCTCCGATCACGGCCCAACCAGCGGCATCAATGCCCGACAGTTTACGTCATCTCATCTTGCTGTTACACCACCAATAAGCGAACACACGGTCACATCGGCGACAATTCCCTTTTTCGCTCACAACGCACAATCCGCACAACACTGCCATCGTGAGGTTGCTGCTATGTTGCTGACAAGCATAATGACAAATCCACGCTGATTTCCGGCTGGCACTCGGCATCGGGAAACATAACCAAACACAGCAAAGAAGTCACGCAGGAAAGCGGCAACAAAACCTGCCTGTCGCAGTTTCCGTGGTTTCCATAAAGTTACGTCGTTCGCAATCCGGAGGCGGCCATCTTAGCCCAGTGTACGTAGTGCTGCTGGCACTGCTCCGGAACTTCGTTGTGTCTAACGGCTTCGTTTGCTCGTTTGGCAAAATTGGTGGTCAAAACACCAATGCAACCGAGATGTCCCGCACGTTTAGGTTGGGAAACGGAATTACAGGCGGCCGTCGCTGCCGCTGAAGCTCAATCAACTCAACAACGGTTATTAAACAACGCGCGCTACGTGCTCGAAAAACGAAACCAAAAGAAGATGAGGCGAGAGGGCAGAACTTTTCTCCCGTCTGCCTGGAAAAGGAAAGAAACGTCCCGTTCCTCCCTTTTTCTCGTGTCCGCTTTTGGGCGCGTCAGTAGAAGTGAGGAAAACGCGCCGTTCCTACCGTTTTCCTCTTTTTTTTCTTAGAGTGCATTGTTGTACAAAGATGGTCGGTCGAGTCGTCGCCATCGTTGCCATCGCCGCCTCGCCGCATCTTCGCGTTTCTCACGTTACGCAATCTGTCAGCAGCACAAAAATGAAGAACACCGTCGCCACCGTTTTGCGAACACCCAAGCTCGACGGCCCTCGGCGGCGTCCCTTGTCTCCAGAAACTTCACTTGTAATATTTTGTTTGTGCCGGGCGCATGGGCAACTTAAAAGCACGACACTGAGGCACCTCAAAAGCATAGCCATCACGAAACTGGTTCCTAGACAACCAAGAACCGCCACGCACCCAACCAAACAAAAGGTAAATATAGGAAAACCGGAAGTTTCTCCCCCCTGTCATAACGGCCGCAAGTGGCCCTGCATACAGCACACTGCATTTTGAAAGCAAAATACCAATTCGTCTGATATCAAGAGCTTATGCACCATCAAATTAAGAAATATTTCATAGACTATCAATTTCGCTACCGACTCAGATCAACTTCCTAAATTTTCTGTGAAAAGGTAAGTGGAAAATGGAAAAAGAAACAGACACCAGTATCGCGTTCTTCTTCCGTCCCTCATTTCACTCCAGAGTTTCCTGTATCAGACTTCATGCAAGGTGGTCAGTCGGTCTTGCTATCAAAAAGCATGGGGATGAAGCAGTTTCTATAGGCCGAGGTTACCCCGGTTGTTCCCATGCCTGGCTCTTGCTTTAAAAGTAAGAACTAAGATTTTTTTGTTCTTGCTGTCGTTTCTATGCATTCTATCGCATCTATCACCAGAAACATAGGTGCACCAGTAATTAAAAAGTCTGGCAGCAATGATTACGTGAATTCTGAAAGTAATCAGACAATTAATTGTTACTCTTAAAGCACTTTTCAATTATTTTTGATGTCGCATAGCCTTCTAATTCAAGCGTATGCACTTAGGGTTAAAGTACTTCTAATGATGAACGTTTTTTTTTTTTTTTTTTCGGTAGCACCTACAAGGTTAAGGACCGAAAGCAAACCGCGCAGCTGTGCGGTTTGCTTTCCACGCACTGCCGCTGTTTCTTGATTGACGCAGCCGGGAACGGCCAGAACTTGTTAGCAAAAAATACGCATTGTTTTTCTACAAACCAAAAGTTAATATACACACCGTGAAAGTTCAGTCACCTTCTGAGCTTAATAAAAGCTGCCCAGAACATGTCATCGCCATATTTTTGTTTTAACCTCCAACTTTCAGAGAAATAAAAGTGCGCGACGTCTTTTCATAAAATGTTATAGAGGTGAAGAACATTTATTCGTAGAAAGGACGAATCTATTCGGCTCCCTTTGCAACAGCATGCTTCTCATCTTGAAGTGCGCATATTTCTCGGGACTTCTCCTGCTTGCCGTCCATTCAGGTGAGCTGTATAATAGAGGCCTACACCACAGTTGTTTATTAAACGCTACGTGCGAGCTAATACTTTGCGCTAGCTCGCACGTAGCTTGAACTGCCTGATGTCTGGGCATATTAATACGTGAATATAAACCACAAACTCTGGCGCCAGTTGAAGTTAAATTGAACAGAGAGCTAGAAAAAACATCTTAATATATATGTCGGCGACTCCAGGTTTCGGCAAAGTGCTCTTGACCAGACTATAGCGTCCTTAGCGTTCACAATGCCTTGGCCAGTACCGAATAATATGGTCATTGACAGGACGACAAAGGGAGGACGTGTCTTTCGGATGCTCGGTCACCAGCACGCTCTCGTTAACTTCAGCCGTGCTTTGGATGTGTGTACACGCTGAGAGCTCAAAAGACGCCGAAGTGCTATCGAAGATAGGAAGCTCGCATTGGGAGGCGGAACCACTGAAGGTTCTCTCTTAAGGGTGGTGGAATTGCCTAAATATTATACAAAATAGAGTCTGCAAACATCAGTCAGTTCATTTGAACCACGACACCCGTGGTTCGAATGCCGCCTACAAAGATTCACCTTGAACTAACTCGTTGCCATGCGGCATTTCAAGCACAGATCAAGTGGTGACTTTTGTTAAATTTTGTTTGCAGACTGCCTTTATCCATCACGTATAAAAAGTGTGACCCCAGCATTACGTTGCCATCCTGTCAGCAATTATTCCAGGAACGCCGAAACGTATTTTAGAGGAAGAGCTTTGCGTCCGTTAATGTATCTTGCTGCCTCACGGCCCTTCCCAGGCACGAGCAACTACGACATCTGTAACCACTCAAAAATGATCGGGACGGGTAAAAATTCCTAAACGTTTCAAGCGTCCGTGCGTAATCACCATGTCGCGGACGAGCCACCCGCGTTGAAGGGACACTGACGGACACTCATGCATTCGGATGTTTCCATTTCAACATGACCTATGAGGACTCAACTACCCAGCATAAACTTTGCGGTTGGAAATTCATAATTTTTCCGCTCGAAAATAGTCGGTCGAGAATTGGCAAGTTTCAGGCTTGCTCACTTTTTTTTTTCCACGGCCACGTGCCGCTCAAACTGACGCATACCAAATATATTCGAAGTCGTTAGTTATCTAAGGCACACACTTAAAATTAAAAATAGAAAAATATGAACCCCATTCTTTGTGGCTTCTTAGAAACTGTAAATACGTTGATCAAATTTTTGTTGAACATACCACAAGAAGTAGATGTGCACGTCATTCTAAATATTCTCACGAATGACAATTGATGAGGCGACAAATGACTGAAAAAACTAAACGTTTAATGGAGCGAACTTGTGCCCAAACGAAATAGAAAAAGGCTAGCGTTGCAGGCGTCGAAAGCGGCGTAACATCAGGATCGAGCGCTGGGGCGAGACTGACTCCACAAATTCCCGCACGGAGTCTTATCTACTGTTAATCAGCATCTCGACAATTCGGCCTAGAAGGTTCAAGCGTCCAGCGTGCGGGTTAAGAATGAACAGGTACTTTCGAGAATAAGAACGAAGGACGAAATGAATAAAATTACGTCCAGAGTAAAGACATGAATATTCAGAAGTCCGTGAGCGAGTGCTGCTTGCTTATCCCCGTGCGCGGAGTTATCTCCCCCCCCCCCCTTTTTAAAAGGACATCGTTCCGATGCAGCGCGAAAATAAAACGAAAATGGCGAATAAAGAAATTACCGTGAGGCGAATCAAACATGCAACGTCACAGTCCTAACACGGCTAGAACGGCTTGAGTTGAACTACGTGGACCACTTCGGGTCGTAGCTGGCGGCGTCCTGATGGTCGGGTTCCGTCGGGGAGCACCACGTAGTTCAAGTCCCCAAGGCGGCGAACGACATTGTAGAGTCCAAAGAAGCGTTTTAATAGTATTCCGCTTATTCCGCGGAGGCGAACGGGCGTCCACGCCCACACCTTGTCTCCTGGCTAAAACTCCACGTTTTGACAACGGCTATTTTATGGCAGCCTGCCGCCATTGCGCTGTCCGCCATATTACTATGATGGCTAGAGATGATATAACTCTACCTAAAGATGGCCGACCGTGGCCGCATTCCGGTCCATAGGCAGAGCTGGTCAAACGCGATCCAGCAATTGTCATTGAGATCAGTGGGTTCACTGTACTTCGCGGTTGCCCGTCCTCCAGAGCCGGTAGTCCGAGCCCGCCGATTCTGGTTGTCGCCCGTCGTTCAGAGCTAGCATACGGAGTCCATGTCCAAGCCTGCGGATCGACCTTCCCACGCCAGCGCTGCGTAGGCTAGCTGTCCCAGGCCATCACAACCCGAGTCTCGCTGCGGAACCACTCCGGGATCGTCATGGCTAGAGCCCTGCGCGGATAACATTTCGATCATACGCATCCGATCCGCATTCGCAGACTTCGTATCCGCATCCGAACCGCATCCGCAATGTTCCTAAATAAGTGTATCCGACCGCAGACTTTATATCCGCATCCGAACCGCATTCGCAAATTCGTAACCACGCCCGACTTTCAATCTGCGCATTCATTTTACTGAATAAAAATTAGATAAGGCATATTGATAACATCTTATAAGCCGTCTGCCTACCTTTTTACAAAGAACTATTTGTAAAAGAACACGGTGAAAGTCATTTTATCGTATTTATATTATAAGCGATCATCCTTCCAGGGACATTTTATATCGCTGGAAAGATGCTCGCAGTTATGAGATCGTCATGGGAGTCCGTGGCATTGGCACCCTGTCTAGTAGATGCGCTTAAAAGGAAGGACATTTATATTTATTTTCCCATTTGCTTTGTAGAACCCACTTCAAACATTCGCATATTTTATAAACATGAAAATTGACAAAGGACAGACTAATAACATTGTGTCATTTTATTTAGGCCAAATAATAAAAATTGGAAGAGGAGAGGCGCTAACTCGCCATAGCAAAATACTTGTGTATATGTGGTAAGGAACGAGTACACCACTGGGAAAATATCACAATATTCAATAATGGAAACACCTCCTACTGGTTACCGTTTTAAACACGAACCCTCAGCTCCATGCTCGGAACCATATACTTAAAAACAACTCAGTGCCAACTGTCGAGAAACAGAAAACGCACACACACGCAGCGTTTCACTTGTCGATGTTACTGCGTGGTGTCGTATCTGCGGGTAGCTGATAACAACATACCACGAAGTATGCCCATAGAGTAATATAGTAAACGTAAAGAGAGGACACAGAGGCCGATTCGCGGCCCAGATAGTGCGTTTAGTGCCCTCCGCTACGTGGCGCTGTTCTGTAATTTGGTTAAAATTGATTGGAACTCTTTTTGTGAGAAATATTTATTTTTTAAATTGTTACGCTTTAAAATTGTTTAAAGTACTTAAAACGACTAAATGGTTTTAATCTAATACGTCACAAAAACCACGTGATGAATGGCGCCTGCCATGGCCTGCCTGTCTGCACGCCGTCGCCGCCTCTGCATCATTGTGTATAGCCTCTGCTCGTCCGTGCGTCGTTTGTCCGTGCCGTGCTTGCCGTCCTTCTGTGCTTTCTGCTGCAGCCTGTTCGGTCGACTTTGCATCAAACAAGGTGACGCGTGACCGCCCACGTGCTCGCATGCTCGGCGTGAGTTTGTGGAGCCGAGCGGCTTAAGCTTCTCGCGCTGTTGTTTCCTTCGGTCTTTTGGAGCTGCGCGTGATCCTGTGCGCACTATAATTTCCGATGAGATTGTTTTAAAAACGAAATTGACTTACGACCCTGCACTCGACATTGTCTATGGGTTTACGGATGAAGGTGTTGAAAGAACCTTTAACATTGCAGATAAAGCATTGGTTGTTGTGCTTTCTGGAATTTCCAGGAGGTGGGTTCAGCCCCTTGCATCCACTGTTGGGTACACTTCAACACCGTCTTTTGTTATCCACAGTATCTTCATTTCTCTCATTCGGGAGCTTAAGACTGTTGGCTTTACAGTAAAATCGGTGGTCTGTGATCAGGGGGGTTCAAGCTTAAGCTTGACCAACCAACTTGGTGTGTCTGTTGATAAGTCATTTCTTGAAGTTGACAACGAACATGTTTACTTTATCTTTCATGTTCCGCACCTCATCAAAACAACCAGAAACAATCTACAAGCACACAAACTTTGCATTGTCAATGAGGTCACTGAGTGGTCCCATATTGTCGAACGTTAAGGCTTTACCCATGAGATGAGGTTGCGACTGGCTCCGAAACTTACTGAGATACATATTTTTTTTTAAACCTTTCAGTAACATGAATGTAAAGCGTGCCGCACAGGAACCGAATGCCTCAGTCTGTCTTGCGATCCTATCCCTTGTTTATGCGAAGAAGCTTCCTGAGGCAGACATGGTAACAGCCTTTTTCTGTGATAGGATAGACAGACTTTTTGATTGTCTAAATAGCTCACAATTCAAGAAGACATGGCAGAAGTTCCGTCATGAATTCTGAAAGAAGAATTTGAGATACTCGTTTTCCTTCACCAGCAAGTCGGATGAATTTCATCATGGAAGTTCCAAAGTAGGGGGCAGCCACAAACCATCTTAGGGTGACAAGTTACTATAAAGAGTGTCCTCATGCTCTGGAATGAGCTTTCAAACAGCCATGACTTTCAGTTCTTACACAATTCCTGCAGCAAGGCCCACTTGAAAACATTTTTAGAGCTATACGACAAATACTGGGCTGCAGTACAAACCCAAATGTGTATCAGTTCACCTTTGGACTAAAACGCATAGGGAAAAGAAACTGTTCATACTGTCGAACATTGGAAACGTAGAGGATGACAAGGCGGACCTCCTCAAGAAGTTGCCAATATTTTCGAATCATCAAAGTTCAATTTCAGACAATGTTTAATGTCTTCCAATTGATCAATTCCCGTTATTAGAGGATATTTCTGAGCTAACATCAGACATCAGGTCTTACATAATTGATGACTCGTCCCCTTATTACGTTGGGGACTATTTGATCAAGGTTTTGCTTGAACAGACAACCCACAGCTGTGGCTGTTCTCAGCTGCTGAGGGATGAGTCTGACAACTTGACCAGGCCTCACCAGTACATTCTTGTGCTAAACGCATACCACGTGCATGAAAACTCTTCGGGAACCTAGTAGTACCATCACAGGCTGCCTTTAATTTCATTCAGCGACTAGAAAATCACTTCCTTGCCATAATAAAAAGTGGCGCGTGTTCGAGGCGTGTGTGCTGCCTTGTGCCGCACACTTACTGGTCTGGGTGATTTTAGCCTTTACTCAGAGGAGTGCCAGAAAAGGTTTTTAAAAATATTTTGCAGAATACGCTTGTGTTGGAATGTTCGATTTCTTAACCGGAGCTTGTATAAAGTTCGATTGCACTCTTCACTTGATGGTAAGTGACTAGACTGATTTAATTGTTAAGTGTAACAGAGGCGGTTGTGAAATAAAGATGGAAAGTGCTTATTAATTGGGCGGTGCAGCTTGCACTCCAAAATTTGTTTCCCTCATTTCCATCAAATGTGTATCACGGCACCCTTACAAAACTATTTATCCACTTTCTACAAAATTTCAATAGAACATAGTGTACAGAGGCTAAATATATTTGAAAGAAAATGTATCCACCCTTGCATCTACTGTCTATAGTTTTCTTTTGCCGTTTTTTTTTTTAAGCCATCCTTCTTTCCTGAACAAATGTGTTTCGGGGAATGTTCAGGGATGTTGAATTTTGTCAGATTCCGCATAGAGTTCTCATTGTTTGGTGATGGCTCGCCCGCAGTGAGTTTCGAGCTATGCCAAGTCGTGTTTTTTATGTTAGACGGAAATTGGGAATTTGTACTATCTGGTGTGTGCTTTCCACTT
>JABSTQ010007337.1:0-19631 GCA_013358835.2 Ixodes persulcatus
CTAAGTGTTAGTACGTGCAAGTCTACACGATCTATTTCATACGATAACATCAAAGGAGACTCTTTTAAGTTATGCTAGTTATGTTTAGTTATGCTTAAGACAGTAGTTTTATCAAAATTAATTCGCATATCTCCCATTTTTTACACCAATGAAATATAGTTGTCAAGGAGTCATTCAATAATTTTGATCATCTACAGTTATTAGATAAGGTATTAGACAAGACTAATGAAATACTCCCTGGAGAATCTCCTTATCCAGGATTATTATCTTTACTCTTACATTGCATTATTGCATTATTATCATGAAATAAGAGTCTTTTACAGAAATTTAAATAAAAGTTAAGGGTGTGAATATATAGTATTTCTGAAAAGTAGTTTTGTCGAATAAACACCATGCTATATTCGCTTTGATATGAACAGTATATTTATATGTTTTAGGTGATGACAAAGTCCGGTTGCAGCAGGTTAGATAACCCATTGAGTGTGCTTCTCATCAAGCACCAGTACACTGAACTAATACTTGCGAAGCCGATGCCATGATCCTATGAATCTTACTTTGCCACAATGCAGGTGCATGTTGAGGAGAAAGGCGTACTTTCAGAGAGGGATAGTGTACATGCGCTATGGTGTGCTTGGAAAAATAGTGGAACTTGGTGATGGTGAGATCTACGTGGCACTAACATATGCGAAATGATTTATGGCTTTTTGCAAAAATATCTATTGGGCAGCAATGTTATGACAGGATGTGTGAATCACAGGTCATGCTTGTTTTTCACAAATTTAAGATTGCAGAATGTGGGAATAGTAAGAGGATGTATGATTTCACTCGTGTATAGCTGGGCATCATTCTAGGATTAAGCCTTTGTCAAATCTTATATTTACTTGACACCTATGCAGGCCTTGAACCATCTGAGGCCATAATGAAGAGTGATAGGTGCAAACTTGAATAATATTATAAAATATTATAAAAAGGAGCATCTTGTTTTACTTGCCTATGATATGTATCCAGTCTCCCATGAAGGGATCGAAAACAAGGAGAAGACCATGGTCTGCTGGGACGTTCTAAGCTCAGCAGGTGTGAATTTGTCCAAGTCAACAAAGCCTTGAAGCTGTCCTGATGCAGCCACAGTAAGATGCTCGCTGCGTTTTAGCTCGTCCAGCGCTAACCCTCCATGCCGCTCAGACTCTGGCATTGGGGCTGTCTTCAGCTTTAGGGACTTCAGCAATTCTGAATTGAACCCGAACATGCCTCTGAAGTTCTGTAAAGCAGTGATGATGAACTTCAATATATTGCATTTAAATCAGTTATTTTATGAAATTATGGCTTTTCGCATTGTCTGATAGCTTTAATTTTACCATTGTTGTTAGGTGCTTATGAATAGCATTTTTTAATATGTAGTTTTCAGGCAGTCAGGCATGAGCTAGTGATCATCATATGTTTGGAAGTTCACTATTTGAGCTGTCATGCCTCAATATATAGGACACATTTGTTGAAAGCATTGCTTTTTTAACTTCTTCGTTTATTGAAACTTACATGTACATTTTATTTGTAGTGCGATTTCAGTTTTTTTAAACAAGACGGATACATTTAGAGCCTGGAGAGAGAATGTTATGTTTCTGTTTATGTTTCTAGCAGTGTGGAGGCAATGAAAAAGGTTAAATAGGCATATGTGATTGTAAATACACTTTGAAAACATTTTATACAAATCCACCTGCATATATAAAATTAAATTTCCACCTGAATTTATAATTCATCGTCAAAAATGAAATGGACGTTTGTTGTTGTTGGAAACAGTTGCTTTTGCTTTAGACAGAAATTTAATCCAAGGGTCTATTTGAGTTGTTCAGATGGCATTAGGATTGGTGCCATGTAAGAAAGATTTGGATTCCATGTTAAAGGTTCCCAAGTAGTTAATAGATTCCTTTGCCCTTTTCTGGGGCATTTGTCAGTTTGTTGGTTTGAAATGTATGACACAAAATTTGCTTCGATCACTCAGGTTCCCATTTAAACACAGTCAATTCTAGTAATAAATACAAAGTAAAGCTGTCGGGTTAATTCAAAATTATTTTCAAGTGGTGTGAAAAACTCTCAGGAATGGAACTCTAGTGAAGTACAAATAGTCATGAAAAAAGCAAGCAAACAATAGCAAATGAATATCTCTCCCTTAATCTGTTAGATGCTTCAGTAGGACATTTTCTCGGTTGCTCAGCTATCTTCTCAGTTTTAACTGGTGGTTCCTTTAATAAGGAATCTGCTCTTTAAATAAATATTTGGGTTTAAAATCATTTCCCGAAATTTTCAAAACTGCTATAGGGACCTAATATTTTCTATATTTAATCACACTTTATGAGTACGTTGCTGGTTTTGTCAAAAGCTAATAATACTCATTAGAATCAATTTCCCCTAAGAAGATAACTACCCTTCTTTTCAAGACTGTCATGTGCTGGAAGGAAGAACATATCTCTGTTGTGCGAGAATTGAAATCTTTTATATAATATAAATATACTACTTATAATTTGTAGTGTTACTGTAGGACATACACTAGCTTTAATAGATGAACTCGGTCAAACAGCTTGGATGTGTATATATAGCTGCCCCGTCACAATATTCAACCATCATTTTTTTTGTTACCCTTTTTTGAGCTGAAGTTAAATTAGAATTTTTATTAAAAATCTTTTGTTATGCTAACTGCTTGCAAATTATGAACTATGCAAGGCATGGTGCTAGTGTTTAATGAGCTTATAAAGGGCGCATGACCTGCAAAAATCAAAATATTATGATGATTGAAGAGTGCTGTTTCTTGGAAAAGTTTATGCTGAATTTTAGAATACATGGCAGGGCTCGAAGATAAGGACAAAAGGAGAACTAGGCACCATGTAGTGCACAGTGGCGTCCTTCTTTTTGTCTGTTTTCCAGCACTACCGTGTATTCTCATTTGACTGGGGAGGTGCGAAAAATACACTTGTGGATTTGATTTTGTAATTACTGAAGTTTTCTGACCAGGTTCCCTTACTATTGCCTCGTACAGCATGCTGAGATTCTAATTTTGTAATGGTTTAGCAGTGATTAGTTTTTTAAATGTTTTATGCTATCAAGCATGCACCCTAGTAATTTACAGTCATGATTTGATACATTTTAACAAGGCAACGTATGAGTGGCATGCGCTTACAAAAATAAGAAACTTGTCTTCCATCTTTGTGTTGTGACATACTAAGTGTTTTGGGTGCGCTAGCTGTTACTTCTTTAGATTTGTACTTTGACATCCAACATTTACTACATAAGTGTGAATCGGTTCTTAAACTGAAGAGCCTTATCAAGTCACAAATTTACTCAAAATGTATAACCAATTTGACTGCATTGACCACAAAGTTGTTTTCTACATGCTGAATTATGTTTGTGGGGTTGCTGAATGCCGCAGTATACTATGTAACGATAATGATCCCCGAAGAAGGCGAGCGGGGAGAACAAAGGACAAATACAAATCTTTCAAGACAGCTAGATGACTGATGTGCGACTGAAAAAATCCGCCTGGTCCTGCGCTAGTATTTCTCGCTACTATTATAATACTTGACGAAACGTTTAGTCCAACCTCTAGATGAAGTATTTTTTCAAATCTCGGCTTTCCCTTTCTTCTGTTGAGCTGTGTAAATATTAATAAGTACTAACTAGTGTATGTACATAACCTATCAACATTTATTTTCCGTTTGGCGAAACAGAAACAAGACATTATTTTCACTTTTTTCTGGACATTTTAAATAAAAACAGAGTATTGATAGATGACTGACCTTGAGGTAGTTTCTCAAACAGGAATTACTTGGAAGCAGAAGAATCTGGTTGTGCCTCATGTACACATACAAGCTCCTACTCTTCATCAGGAGGCTTATGCATTTCAAGAACCAGTTATCACTAACTATGCCTTTGACTGACTTACTTTGTGCAGCCCTGAAGTGGTGACGTACAGCTTCCACTGCAGTTTTAGCAACTTTGAAAAATATTCAGTATATGTGGCTAATTTAATGAAGCACGTTCATCACCCACATGGTCCCCAAAAGGAAAATATTCGAAAATATGCAGATTATGGAAGTCTACTTGATCGAATGAACAAAGGTAATAAAGCTGGCGAAAGACGAAACCTTTCGCGGCGCCGGGAGTCGAAGTCTGGGCTCCCAATATGTGGTCGGATGTGCTAACCACTACACCACACCACCTTCTCCTTTCAGTATTTCTGATCTGTTCTATTAATGCACTGCAATGAAATGTATCCAATGAGAGGTGTTCTGGAAGCGCACACTATTTTTTAGTACAATTAATTACTATTTCCTTATTATGAATTAAATATTATTATTAATTAATTAATATATTGTTTATCCTATAGACCAGTTGAGGACAAAACAAAGCAGTATGAAATTACAAATTCGGCTGTATGTGTATTCATGAATAGTTTTCCATGATTTGCCTGTGCTCCAGCCACTCATGGTTACTGGTATGCGTGACCTATGTCAGTGTGGCCGAGGCACAGTGCCTAATATGCAGAAAGTTAGAGCTGAAGTATTTGCAACTCATTTAACTACTTCCAACCACAACAGAACTTTTCCTTTTTTATTGTGTATGTCACTTTAGAATGATGTGCAAGATAATCAGATTCTAAAGTAAAACCATATTCTTCCTGCTTATGTCTAGAAACAAGCTAAAACCTTCTACATTAAGATATGATCAACCTTAACCACAAATGACAAGTGTGTTGTGCAAAGGAAATTTTTCAATATAAAATGTAACATCTCGGGTGGTATTGGAGATTGATTTGTCTGTTAATTCCTCTTTTGAAATGTTTGCGCGGTTCGTGTCATGTTCCAGGTGCAATATTAAATATTCCACGAGGTCTTAGAAACTCGGCTTGCTTCCTGTCACCATTTTGTTCTGCAGCTAGCACCGAGCTTGAGTTCTTATTGGTTACCTGCAATTCTAAAAGAAGCTTCAACAGTCAATAAAATGGCATTGTTACCTTGCTAAATAATTTACCCAGGTAGCACCGAGTTCTGGGCCAAAATTTGGCTTTTGTCTGGGAGTTTACGGCATTAAAAAGCCCGAAAAAACCAAAGTCGAGCCAAACCTGACCTTCCTTGGCAAGAGTCTGGGTATTTTGGCCCTAATTCGCCAAACAAGTGCTAAATTTATGCTTCACTGTCTGGTAGTTCGGCTGTCAACTGGCATATCTGGGCCTAAATCGCCTAACAAATGCCAGAGTTAGGCTTACTGCCCGGTAGTTCGGCTGATATTTGGCATTTTGGGCCAAAATCGCCAAACAAGTGCCAAAGTTAGGCTTCACTTTCCTATAGTTCGGCAGTCATCTGGCATCTTTGGGCCAAAACCAGAGAAAAGTCAAACTTTGGCACGTCCCAAATACCGAAATTAGGCGTTGCTCTGGCAGTTATGGCTGAAGTATGGCACCAAGTTTGGCGCTCCTCTGGCGGACCAGAGAAACGCCAAACCTTGGCACGCCCCGAATTCCCAGATTAAGATTTACTATGGCAGTTATGGCTCAAGTATGGCACCAACTTTGGCACTCCTCTGGCGTACCAGAGAAGAGCCAAACTTTGGAATGCCCTAGGATCGCCCAACTAAGGCTATAGTTAGGCACCGTGCTTTGGCACTGATGAGTGCCATGGTGCAAAAACCTAACTGCGCCAAAGTTGGGCCCTTATGTTTGCCAGACCTTTGCCCAAGTTGGGCATTCCTCTGGCGTGCTACCTGGGTAGGTTTGGAAATATCAAACTTTTAGATCTGAATCAAATATAAATACTTAGTAGTAAGGTATGACTGCAAATCGAATTTAAATACTTTCTAATATAAATATTCCACATACTAAGTGATTGGAGTATGAGTGCTTAATTAATTTATGGCCTCATCTTTGTTGTGAAAAGAGATTAAGATTAAGGTAACGCTGCCATATGGTAAGCAGATGCAAGTTTCTGGCAGGCCTTGATATAAAAAACACATCTATTCTAGCCGTTCATTCGTAGCTGTAAGAGAGAAAGCCTTTCAGCGTAGATTATGAAGCAGGAGGTCCTATTAATGATAACTGTGATTGCAAACTGTAAAAATCGGACAAAGGATAGTGACATCTTTTGTTTTTTTAGGTAGCAATTTAGAAAGTGGGGGAGGTGATAAAATGCATTTCCTCCCTTGCTGATGTAGGTTTCAGTTGTTTTGTGGCTAGTTGTCTGACTAAATATACAAAACAAAATTGTAACTTGACAATACATCTTGAGTTCCGACTTGCTTTTTTTAATTTTTAGTGCTCTATTCAAATTATTATCAGGGTGGAGTGTTCAGTACATTACTATGTTCATATATTAGCTGTAGTCAATAAAAGAACTGCATTTTTTAAATAAAATTTATGCTACTGTGAGTCTCATTCAGCATAGTATTGCAGCATGTTAATTTTTGTGTTGCCGCGCATTTCAATTTGGCGATTTCTTGATGCATATACGCAAATTTTAGCAGCTTAATCTTACACATATCTGCATCCACACACATAATCCTGCATACATATTACACCAAACTGCAACATGTATATAGCCAGCGATATTAAAGGGGCATTCTAAGCCCAGAAAACAACTGGCTCTAAGAATTTAATGTGTAATAAAATGTTGGAAGTTTTCCACCTACCTCTCGTCAAAATGCTTCCCACAGATCAGGGCACTATTCAGGAGTTGTCTTCCACTCCTCTTCGCTGCCTGCTGCCAGCGTTTAAAGTTTTCTGGGTCCTCGGGGGCTGAGAGCAGGACTATGCCCGTGCTACGGCTAGTGCATTTACAAATAAAACAGTGTCGAACACGCTTCTTGCGCCTTCCGCCGTCCATCACGCAAGTGCGGACTGGGAGCAGACGCTGAAAATTGCGCGCTCAATGCGCGCCAAAAAAGTGAATAAACATCACTCAAAATAAAGTTGATGTTTATTTATTTATTTTGTAGAAAACAACCAGGGATTTTTATGAAGTCGTTTTATTTCTCAAAATATGTTGCTTAAGTCTATTTCGTTTCGCTGTGCCATTCGTGAGTATTTTATTCACAACGCGAATAAAAGACGACGTTTTTGCTCGAGCTCGAACACAGCGGCACTCGCGGCCCCTGTCGGCGGTAAACAGTTGATACTCCGAACCATTGATCTCTATTGTAGTAGGCTGGATCGCGGATCGGGAGCCCGTTGGTGTCGCCACCGGCGGCCATTGCTTGACACCAGGGAATACACGCCAGTCTATGGGAGAAACGCAAAAAGTAAGAATATTGAAGCATGTACGCTGTGATCGGAGACGAGTATTTTATGGTGTGCTGCGATCCTTGTGTCGGGTGTTTAGAGATTGAATCGGTATTTGTAAAACGCTCGAACGCGGATTAAAAAAACTAAACGTACCGGAGCACCTACGGTTGAGCTGGCAAGCTTGCTCTCGTAGTGGAGCAAACAAAGGAACTTGCCGTCAATGAGACCGTCCACGGGGAAGCCCAGAAGTTTATGAATGACAAAGTTCCATCTAGACAACGGATTTCCTGGAGTGAGCGAATTCCGCGTAGCAAAGCCTTTCGAGCTTCTCGTCTGCTAAACCCCACTCAACGAAACCGCCGCCACGACTTCCCGGTAACTCTCGGTAACTCTCGCCTCATTGAGCTACACTACATTTGTCGCCCAGAGGAGTCACTCTCGAGTACAAAATATTTATTTATAAAAAGTGCAAGGGCTGTCACTTTTAATGTTTTTACGCAAGCTATTTGACGGGCTTCTCGAAAAGCAGCCAAAAAGTTTCAGTGCCGACAACAGCTTAGAAACGGGGGAAATAGCACTTTTTCTCGTTTTTTCCATAGAGTCCCATGCCTTCGGTGGTGTCAATCAATGGCCGCCGGTGGCGACACTCGGCCCCAGCTGCCGAGGCTGCTGGTCCGCTATCCAGCCTACTGCGATAGAGATCAGTGCTCCGAACAGAGATCTGCTGTGAAACGCCTTCTTTGCTGGAAAACCGCCAGAACCGCGACCGGCGACAACATGACACTTCTATGACGTCAACAGGTGAAACTCGAGGGACCACTTTTTGGAGGCGGTAAACACACCAGTCGGAGACGCGTTCCGGGCACCATAATTAGTATAGCAGATATGCCACTTTTCAAATGATGATAATCATCAAAGTGGCCAGACTCAATTTCGGAAAGGGTCTATTCAAAGGGAAACAGAATGACCAAGGAAGGCTGGCTGTGCAGCATTCTCTCCGGTTAGCAGCTTTTAAAATCTCCACTTTATGTAATCTTATTTTGCACAATGCAGACAACATTCAATGTGACCACCTACAAATGCTGTGCCTCCCACTATGGGGTTCCATAACTGCATATTTCAAGGTATTAAACCAGCATGTGAAGCTTGGATAACACCCAATGCAAATCATCATAACTGGGATCCAGTTTCTCGGGATAGACGTTTTCGGGTAAAATTATTTTTGCGACTCTTTTCACCGTCGTAATAGGCTTCCTATTCACGAATTACATCTCAAAGATGTTTAAAAACCATACTGTTATATCCTGATGACGGTAGAAGGCCCAACCAATCGCCTCGGCTTTCCGGAGGCAATTTGTTCTCTTCAACTAAAAAAAACTCATTTGTCGCTTCAACTCAAAAATACTTTTATTCGCCTTGCATGAGTACGCTTCCAAGATACAATTGCAGGATCAATCGAAAACGTTTCACTATTCAATCGCTTCAATGCACAAGACAAGCTTGTCGTCTGCCACAAAGCCCTTTTCGCGCAGGAAATTTTCAGAGAAGCGGAAACCCGTCACGTAGTCGCGGGTTACATAGAGCTCGCTTGACTTCAGGGGACGGTTCTTGTTCCGACTAGGCTGAGTTGGGTGGACCAGAACAAGCGTCATTTCTATTGGCTGCTTCGCCGTCTGAGCTTCAGCGACAAACGTTAGCTTGAAGGCGATGCCCTTCTTCTTGCTCCGGTAAAGGAAGATGGCTTGAGAAAGCTCGACTCGATAACCACCAACAATTACCTTCCCTTGGGAACACTTCACGGGATAATAGTGCCACGCGTCATCGCAATCCTTCGGCGCTCTCGCCACTTTGACGGAGAAGTGTCTGCATGCGAACACGTGCTGGTTCCTGCCGAGTAGACCGGGACGAAAGCAAGTAGCCAGGCAGCTGTTCGGAATATATTCGCACAGTGCCCGGACATTGTTCACTGCCTCGGTGCATTTTTCGACCGTCCCGGCGAGATCGAACGTCTTAATCGTTGACTCGTCGGTGGCTCTAAAGCAGTGCTGCACCGACTCAACAGGATTCCTCGCTAGGTCTACCAGATTGTTTACAGAGAGGGAGCACTTCCGCAAGGTTTCGACGAGGATGTTCACCTTGTCGTCGAATGCGCATCTGCGGCGTCTGCTGTGAGATGCGCATTCGAGGAGCTGGAGAAGCTGGAGAATCTTGAGAGTGTAGCTTCTGCCATGTTGGACTGTCTCTTCCTCTGGGAACCTGTGGATCTTGTCTGTTTGCAGATGGCCCCTTGTGCCGGCGTTCAGCGGACTCCTAGCTAGGCCTTGTTTCTGTCCTGTGTAAGAAGAGCATAGATTTCCGCATTACCGGGCGAAATACAGAAGACAGATTGGCAAAATAAACACAGCAAGTCTGGGGCAAGAGAAGACGGGTGCATCTCGTAGTAAAGAGATGACTAGAATGGATGATTCCAGCACAGTTCACACCAATCAGCGTCTTCGCTACTCAAGATTACCACATTTGGCACGGTGCAAGCATGGTCTTGTTCCAGGTTACTGTTGTTTTTGTTGAGTACGCACGCTGACCAAATTTCTGGGAACATGAATGGAGTGGATTGGCGTGAGCCAAGAAACGACACACAGCTGTCAAGCTGCCATCTTGTTTATTGTTTGTGCGAAAATAGTATACGAAAAAGGGGAACAACAACTGCGCGACCTTAGCGCTGGCTACACGGCGCCATCTCGTGACGATCCATTACACTACCAACAGTTACAGTTATGTAATTTCCGTTGAACATCGAGGTCTCAAGCTAAAGATATGAGCGGGCTCATATCTCTAGCTTCTTTTGGCTCAGGTTGGGTTTGAACCGATGTACGAACAAACTTTGTTCAGCTCGGGTCGATTCTGACAAATGCGAAAGCGTGATTCTGGAAACTTCGTCAATTATATATCCGCCTATAGCTCATGTTTTGAGCACCGAACCTGGTGAGCAAAGCCGGTTGTTTTCAGGTTGTGCATCGCTATACTTCCACATGCCGATATAGATTAATTTGTGAAATAAAACAAAAAGGTTGACAGAAAAGTGTTAAAGAATCTTGCAGGATGTCGAAGGCGCGAGTTGTATTAATTGTTCTCTTGTTGGTCTCGAGGATTATTCAGTTCTTTCAAACACTGTTAGTGTGCATGAACAGACACATGTATTGGCGACTCCAACAGAAAGCTGTGGTGGCAGGTTCGCTCGTCTGCCTTCTAAACGAATCGGATATTCACCGCGCCTGGCAGTCTGAAGACGAAGCCGCGAAAGTAGGTTAAAAATCTTGCGATGAAATTCGCCATATCGCCCATGGACCTTGCATGATGGGACTTTATGATTCTGCTTTATGTCGGCCTTAAATGGTTGCATCTCGCCGACGCTAACGAATTCTATAGCGCCCCCTGGCTGGAAAAATAGGCCTATAACATCTGTAAACAGAGTGCGCCATATGTTAAAGTCTACGAATCTTTGGCATTCTTTTTTTTCTATGGAGCGCTGCAAATGGTTTTGCACAAATACTGCCAAGAAACAGGATAGATGCCCAGGTGTGCCACGAGACACGATTACAGCCACTCCCTGGACAAAACAGCCGGCAGGTTGGCAAATGCCCGAATCATTTGAAGGTCACATTCTGGTTTGTTTTAACACATGGGGTAAATTATATCCTAAATTACATTAACAAGAACTATGCGGAGCGCAAGTTCGGCTTTTCTTTTCCAGGGATTGTGGTGAAGTCAGAACCGTAGTCCTCAAAGCAAGATGCCTTGAGGTCTACCCACTATTGTTCAATCACAACCAACCAGAGCCCGGCGTTCTGACGTCACCACAACCCTGGCAAAAGAAGCAGACTGAACTTGCGCTGCACATAAGATGACACAAATTAAATTGATTCTGAAATACTAAGCTTGGAAATTATCCATGCGTAATACATGTTTTCCCCTTTATATCATCATTTGTACTACGTTGCTCATCAGGCCAAGCTCCCGTTACCCCAAGACCATCCAAGAACAGTGTTTTCGACAGCAAATAAAATATGACTTGGTGTACATTTGGTAGAAACTAGTACAAACTCAAACAGGGAAAAAATCCTGCTCGGTATTAATCGCGTCGTCTAAACCGAAGGTGGAGCTCGAAGAAAAACTGTCAAGCTCGGGCAGGGTTTGGTTGAAATTGTAACTTTTCGGGCGGGCTTTGGTCAGGTTCGGGGTCAAGTCGGACGGCAAAATTCAGAGCCGATCTCCGTTCCCTACGCTTCGACGGAACGCGTCAGGTACGCCGCCTCTACTGACATAGACACCGCTCTGTGAAGTAGACACTGGTACAAGCCATGGTATAGCTGCACCTGCTTCAAGACGTCGGCTAATTTCGAGTGCCAGCTTCCGTGTCGTTTCAGCAAGTTTTGTTTCCGGGAGCGGGGTTCCACTCAGGAAACAGTGTACCATAACTTTCTATGAGAACAAGGATTTCAACTGCAGTCTCAAGCTCTCAATACGTCGCAGAGAAGAAAAAGATAGTCCTCAGAAGTAAAGGCGCGTCTGTCGCGAACACAGCGCCAACCAACGTTATTGCCAGAAAACATACGTCGGGTACAGTGGTGTTTGAGGAGTAGATGGCAGGCGATCTCTGTTCAAGAGCTGCAACAAAAGGAATGGCATGCTCGGCACATCATTCTGAATACCTGAAGCTGTGACCGGCAAAAACAACTTTCAAAAATGCTGTTATGGTGGCTACAGGGGTAGGTGTACCAAGTGCTCCACGTTCTTGGGTAGTTCTGCGTGCCGCCGCATCCTGGTGACACAAGTGACGTTGTGGCCAGGGTCCAGGGAGAGCCATATTGGAAACTCCCGCGAAATCGGCGACGCGTAGTGGCAACGCCGAGAAGCTCAGAAAAGGTTGTCCTTCCGAATCTGTCGTCAGCTATCGCTGATTGGTTCTCGTAGGCAACATAGAAACAAACATCGTTCCCAGTAATTATCTTTATGCTTCCGCCGTGCCATTCCTACGCCCTGACTAGAAGACTTCTACCATAGAGAAATCTCTTTGCTTACATATGTAACACCGATTTTACTCTGCAGTGCAAGAAATTTATGGTGGTCCGCGTGCTGAACGACGAAAACTACCTCCTTTCGTCCACCATTGTGAAATTTTGGAGTCGCGAATACAGAGAGAGTTTGATCAATGAGATGAGCCGGCGGAAGCCGGGGTGAAGCGACGAAAGCAGCACCGCCGCCAGCGTCGCATATTCCTCCCATGATGATCGTGCGAAGTAAAAATATCTTTGACCTTGAAGCACGGCACAGGTATTTTTGTTTCAGGATAACGCTGACCGTACGTGAATGAATAATTGTAAGATATTGACGGATATAGAAATTTTGAAGGTGCTGAGTGCGTCTACCGAGTCAGAAAAGGTGACATTGAGGAGAAATGTTTCCTGAAACATGAAGCGAAACTGCGAAAATGGGCAACTGCCCATTTTCGCAGTTTTCGCAGGGAAAGGGCAACTGCAGTAAGAAGGAAGATGGAGTGCATTCTGAATGTCGCCATAGCGACAACGCCAGCAACAATGCCAGAGACAACGCCACATGCTTTGCCCTTTCAGTTACGAAGAGTAGCAAACTTCAACTCTAGCGTGCTGAAATGATCTACTTAAAGGGAAACTCCGCTTATAATTTGTTTGTGAAAAAAAAAGAAAATAAAAGAAAAAAGGCAGTTCTCTTTAGTATTACAAAGGAAGTCCACATGTGAAATATTACTACCTTGTCCTGTTTAAATGTTTCTTAAACATTCCGGCAAAATTGCAACTCGGAAGGTTGCCGAAATCTTCTGACTTGAGCGGGCGAATGAAGGCGCAACGAAAAGCGCAGTCAAGGCTACGGCACGGTCGTAGCCAACATTCAGCTATACGTCGTCACCATTGTCCCTCTTTGCTTTTTTTACTTCTCCGGGCAAGCGTAACTGGTGACGTCAGTGACGTTTCCTCTTGGCGCTCGGCGGTGTACACGTGGTTGGCGTAACGTGCCTGCGCAACGCGTTTCCTAGCAACCGACCGGCCGTTCCGCCGTGGTCCCACCGTTACCGCAGTCTCCCGTGTCATAACCGCCATCGTCGTCTCACCGTTTGTAATTATTGACTCTCGGAGTTTCGTTCACACTACGGACAGTACGTGAGCAGGCTTATGCCGCAGTTGTGCAGACGTCGTTGAATGTCGTAGACAGCAAAACGTGGTGAAGAGTGCGGTGCAGACGACACTTGCGCCTGGCACACGCCTGCCCCAGTCCCGCCCGTCGTTATATAGAGGATCATGTGACATCTCGTACCGCATGATAGTCATGATTTTGGCGGCCCGAGGCCAATGTTGCCGGGTGGAGCCGAAGTTTCGGTTTCAATATCTGCTCGTGTTTAAAATTATATTTGACAATATGTATTCCATTTTATCCCGAAGCAAATGACTTAGTGTCTTTTACAAGTACTGTTTAATCCGGAATCACTCATCATCCCGAAATTTTTGGAATTGAACGGAGCTGCCCTTTAAATACACCCTTACCTACAAGATACAAGTTAAGCTCATTGCCTCCGCTAGGGGACTACTCATGGTTAGTGGTTGGTCACAAGAGCTGTCAATCAACGCACCCAAGGTAAATTAAACGATTTCGGCCAATGACGTGCCTTTATTATCGCTATTATCGCCCTTTTCTTACCGATTAATAACCAAACTCTTTATGTCCATGGCTCCGGGTTCAGTTGTATTTCTGTTTGAAGGAGCGTGGCGTGAAGCGTCTCCTCGGTATTTGTTGTGCACTGAAGTGTTGTGCCCGAGTGCACGGTGCATCAGAGTGCCTCGTACTCCGCGTGCTCATGCAGGACGCACCTCTACTCCAAGCCTCATCGAGTGGAACCCCACTTGCGTAGTTTCTTGTAAAGCTAATATCGCATCGCGTTAAGCCAGTGTCCTGCCGGCTACAATCGACCGTTTTCCGCAGAGGTGGCGCACTTTGTCGGGGGGTTATCTTGGGTGGAATGAAAAAACGGCAGTAGGGAGAAGAGGGGACAGCTTCTTTGGGCTAATTTGGGGGCGGAAGATGAGTCACCATGGACACAAAAGCAATGTCTCCCGGAGCTGAATTTATAATCCGTTTACCCTTAGGTTGAGACTCTAGTGGAAGCTACGTCCTCGCTAAAATAGTCATACGCCTCTTTTTCTCACGTCATCATGCTCCCAGCCATACCCACGCGTGGAGAGCCGGATCAGTTGATAACAGGGAGTCGGCTGATTGGTTCGGCGGGCACGTAGCTACCGCCGTAGTCTCAGCTTAAGGGTGAACGGAGTATAGGTCACCATCGCTTAGGGGACCCAACAGGATTTATAATCCTTATTCGAAAGAATATTCACGCGCGCTCGTGCCACGCCCACACATCTCCCACGCGTCAAGCGAAATGGCAACCTTGTTTTCCACCCAGACTAATCCGGCCTATCAACACCTGCGTTTTGTACTCTCGAACCGGAAAGCCAGAAAAGGGTCCATTGGTGGTTCCCTCTCGTTTATAAAGGAAGAAAGACACCAGCTGCTTCGCGCCTCACTGCAAGAGAGACTATAAATCCGCGAGGCAAGGATTTAAGAGTTATTATCTTCTGTTCCCAAAGATCCTAATCTTTTTGGAAATGTTCGCGCTTCAACACGACCTACGCGTAACAGCGCACAACAACGAAGACTACGGAAAGGAACCAACAACACAGGACATATTTTTACAGCTTTATGTGTTGTTCGTCCCTCTCAGTCTTCCTTGTTTTGCGCTATTGCTTTTACATTACGTTTGATTTTCACCACCTAGCCCATCTTTCGATTTTATTACTATATTACACACAGCAGTATTTTACTAGAAGAGGGCTATAGTTCTGCTTCGTTCTTAAGTGTGGGCGAAGCCCCTTCTGCAAATCTGAGGTTCAACAAACTATAGCGACGAAAAGGTGCGAATGGTTGTTCCAGCAACGAGTGAAAACGTTCTGAAGGTCGTCTACAAACGCTGCCGAACAACAAAGTAGCGATGTTTATTTTTATATTTATTATATACACGAACTCAACTCTGCTACGTCACGCCGCGGTGGTGGCGTGTTGGGCGCACTTCCGGTCTGGGGTGGTGGGCGGAAGACACCGTATGCGACTTGCATTCCTGTGTTCTTTTGGGAGAAACCAGACAAAATAAACCTGCCTTCTCGTCAAAACGCCGCGAGGGGGCTGTACCGAAAGAGTCGGGAAAGGTTTGAAGGTCAGTTTTCATGTGTTTTCTGCCTGCTCGGTTCGTCGGAGAACTTGAATAAGGGCTTTGAAAATGGCAAACCAGATGCTGTCGAACTGCAATTGCTTGTGCGGGCAACACTTTGGGTTGAATTAACAGATGGTGGGATAAAGAGGTTAAGGCAGCAATATCGAGTCGCCAATCGGCATCTGGAGAACACAGATGGGCAAAAAAAAAAGGGGGCCACACCAGCCGAAGTAACATCAAAATGGGAAGACTTTCAGGAAAAGAAGCGGGCAGCATCAGCATTGATAAAGGCAAAAATTGAGATGGCAGGCGTCCAGTGGATGATAGAAAAAAAACCAGAAAGATAGGAATGCGGAAAAAAGTTTCTAGGAACACATCAGTGCACAGGAAAAAAAGTCCGAGGGGTACCAGCAGACGCTAATCACTCAGGAAGGGATAAAGGTAGAGGGGGAAGAGGCAAGAAAATACATTAGACGTACAATCGAAGCAGGATTTTCGGAGTTAGAACCAGATCAGGCCGTAGGGAACGATGGTGTCTACACAACACAAGGGGAGGACCATAGTGAAGAAGAGAAAATGACCGCAGGGGAATGGGAAAAAGCAGAAGAAAGGGTCCCGGCTGGGACTGCGACAGGTCCAGACGGCATACCAATGAGACTGATAAAAGTCCTAGGCAAAACGAGCAAATTGAAACTAAGGCAGGTGATTTACCAGCTAATTATGGGAGGGGAGGTATCCAGTGACTGGAAATTGAGCAGGATGAGACTATTATATAAGGGCAAGAGAGACAAAGACAGTATCAAATCAAAACTTAAAACCGTAAAAAAACCGAAACGAAGCCGATATCCACAGGAAACGGTTACAGTAACCGAAACGTTACAATTGTTGGTTTGAGTCCCTACTTGAAATACGCAACAGGAACAATATCATCGTAAGAGATTCGTGGAAATGGGCATGATTGATAAGTTGATTGCATTGTGCCAAAGACGCTTATGTTGGCGAGGGACGCCTTCAATACGATGATGCTCCATGATGATCTTGGTGCGACCGGTATAGAACGACCCTCTCGAAGTTTCGAAGATTTGAATGGACCGAAATGGCGATTGCCATGGCATTGGAGACCGATTAGCCAATCGCCTTGGGAGGTGTTCGTCGTCTGTATGCTAGTATTTGTTTGTGTTCGGCTGACAGGCATGGAAGGCAGTGGCGCTACTTTCCCAGGATCCAATTACTTCAGTCCTGACCTAACCACGTCGGGCTACCATATCCAAAAGGCCAAGAGAAAGGAAAGGAACGGCACTGACGTTTTTCAGTAAATTCGGCTTTATCGGCGGAAATGAGAAAAGTCAAGTTCGCCAGTGTTGACTATAGAACGCAATTACCCCGAAACTCCGCCATGCTTTTTAGAAACTAGCAAACATGTTGGTCGCAGCTGGTAATCTTTGTCGTGACGTCACACGTATGAACCGCGGTCGTCTCAGCGCGCTCAATCGCGCTGCTCTTGCTCGGCGCCTAAAGAGGGGTAGGGATTTTGCGCCCTGCAATGAAAACCGTCACGAAGATAAACGGATCTGCGGGTCTATGAGAAAAAAACTTTGCAGCGTTTTTTTCAGTCACTCCCTCCGAAACGTTATAATTAGGGTTCCGTGTTTTCGGACAAATCCGAAAAACTTTGAAAAACACCCTCCGCTAAAACTTTGATCTACTCGGTTTTATCCGATAAACTCCGAATGTTGTGTTAGCCAATATACCCCTCCCACCTCCCCCTCCCCTGCCCCTCCCCTGCCCCCCCCCCCCCCCCAAAAAAAAAAGACGCTATTGTGGTCAGCGCACAGTGTCAATGGTCCTGGTAAAATGCCACCATAGTTATCTTTCGAAACTCGGACCATTGCAGGGGCACGATACCGCTGCTAGGATGTGTCACTCACTTCCCGCCCATTCACAGGTTGGTGCCTTACCATTTAGCTATTGAGACGAAATGTGTTTGTTATTGCGGTATCGTGCTCACCGACCGTATATGAGTGCTTTCTCACTGTTCAGGTCGAAGTTTGCCGCCGTAGCATCGAAAGTGTCTCTTGCCATAAACCCTACAAGGAAGTTCCTTCTCTTGCCAGGGGACGTGGAATCTAACCCTGGCCCTATCATGGATACTTCTAACGCTCCAGAGGACCAAATGCTGGCCCTTTTAAAGAAGCTTACTGCTGGACAGACAGCAATATGGACTGAAATCAAGTCCCTACAATTAAGACAAGAAAAAACCAACTCTGTTTTAGCAACCCTGAAAACCAAAATTGACGACATTGATCGGGAGGTTTTGAGCTTAAAACCAGTCAAGGCGGACGTCGCTGCCATTTCAGCGGCTACCTCGCGAAACAGCTTCGCGCTTGAGAAAATGGCGAAAGTCAGTCGAAGACCTAATAATCTGCTGTTTTTTAATATCGAAGATAGCAGAAGTGACACGTGGAAACGGTCTGAGGAGAACGGCCTTGCGTTCTGCGAAGAAATGCTTGGCGTTAAGATAGAACCTTGATCGATTGAACGCGCCCATCGAATTGGTTATGACAAAGATGAGCGCAACTCGCACAGGCAAATCATTGTTAAATTTAACTCCTTCAAAGAAAAAGGAACTTGTCCTTTCAAAAGCACCTAAACTGAAGGGAACAGATTATCGCTTGATCGAAGATTTCACCGAAGAAGTTCAAAAGGCAAGGAAAGAACTCATTGCCTTCGCAAAAACGCAAGGAATGGCCTTTAAACTACGAAATGATAAGCTTATTATGGGAACCTCACGTTATTATTCGACTCCGAGACCGGTTTCGTGAAACCGACCCCAGCATAGCCACTGAAAAAAATCCAAGTCACCCCCGTCAGCCCAAGTGCGTCCAACCGCCGCCTTCCTCAACTTTAAATTTCTTTAACGCAAACGCGAGAAGTTTGTACTCTAAACAAGAAGAGCTACTTTCCGCTGTTCAATCATGTACAGCTGATGTGGTTGTTGTCAGTGAAATTTGGCTCACAGCAGATATCCAGAACTCTGAATTAATTTTTGATGACGATTTGTTCATTGTTCGGAAAGACTGCACTGAGCGTAAAGGGGGAGGGGTTTTGATCGCGATAAACAAGTGCTTGGGTGTTGAAAACTCTGATATCATTCCAAGTTTTGCAGGCGTGATGGTCAGAATAAAAACGCATGGTTTTTCTGTTATTGTGATTGCTTGTTACAAGCCTCCGAAGCTTCTAGACTTGTCCCTTTTACTTCACGAGTTTATGGAACTGCTTGTTAGAACTTACCCGAATGATATGTTCGTGTTGGCAGGAGACTAATTTTCCTGACATTGCTTGGCCAACTTTTCCCTCCTCTATGCCCTTTGAAATCTGGTTTGCTTTTCCTAAACAAAGCCGAGAGTTTGTGGATGTAACGCGCGCATTCTTACTTTGTCAAATTATTAGTCAGCCAACTCGCGGCTCCGATGTTTTAGATTTGTTCTTTACGTCGAAACGTGAGCGCGTGGTGAGGTTCATTTTATGGAACCATTGAGTGATCACGTTTTTATTAATGTTGAAATAGCTATCCCAACGCAGAAGCGAATTCCTTTAATCAAAATCATCTCGAATTATTCAAAAGCAAATGGTGAAATCTGCATGAATTTTACATCAGTTTCGGATCTGTACCTAGCTGAATTCGGTTGTAGATCGGTTAAAGAAAATTGGTGGTTACTTAAATATAAATTACACGAACTAGCAAATTTATACATTCCCAAAATAATCATTCACTCGTGTGTTGAAAACCTTGGTTTTCAGCACGGTTGAAAAGACTACTGAATAAAAAACAGCGGCTCTACAAAACTTCCAGCTTTCTCACTCTGTAGATGCATGGAAAAGATACAACCAATGTCAACAAACGTCTAAATTCGAAATAAAAAACGCAAAAACGAAATTTACACTGAGAATCTTAGTGAACTTATGAGAATTAACAACAAACAGGTCTGGACCGCTGTTAACCCAAAACAAGGTAAAGAATGTTTCCCTTTCACTGATGCATCCGGAAATGTTATGAGCACTGCGGAGACATGGAAC